>JAOVYW010001234.1:9400-49632 GCA_025775045.1 Hiodon tergisus | reverse complement strand
TGTGCCCCAGTGCACAAAGCAAGGTCCATAAAGGCATGGTTGGATGAGTTTGGTGTGGAAGAACTTGACTGGCCCACGCAGAGCCCTGACCTTAACCCTATCGAACACCTTTGGGATGAACTAGAACGGAGATTGCGAGCCAGGCCCACTCGTCCGACATCAGTGTTTGACCTCACAAATGTTCATCTGGAGGAATGGGCAAAAATTCCAACAGACACACTCCAAAATCTTGTAGAAAGCTTTCCCAGCAGAGCTGAAGCTGTTATAGCTGCAAATGGGGACCAACTCAACATTAATGCCTATGGATTTATTATGGGATGTCATAAAAGCTCCTGTAGATGTAATGTGCAGGTGTCCCAATACCTTTGTCCATATAGTGTACAAATACTTAACAGAGGTCCTTTCCAAGTAGATTGCAGTTTAACAGTGTTTTATTAAAGGAGTTTCACGAGTCCCAATCATTTTGAGAATGCTGATGATTTTCAGCACCTTCAGGCTATGTCCATCTTTTATATGGTGGTAATGCATTGGGGGACACATGTTTGGTTTATGGATTCATGGATGAGAGCCAGTATGATATTTTTAACTAATGCTCTCTTCACTGTGTGGTCTCATCTTTTACACAGGCGTTATGTGTACGTAATCATATGGTTGGTCATGACAGGGTGACCTGGCCCTCTGGAATCTTACCCAGAGAAGGCATCTTCCATGTGGGAAAGATCCTACCTTTTCTTCCATGTTCATCATGGGACACACAAAAACAGCCAGGGCTCTCTGATAGCATAGCCGTCTGCTACTATTGATTTGCACCTGTAAGGGAGTCTAGTGCCCCCAGAATTTTATTGCATCATTGCAATAACTTTTCTCTGTCTTACAGTTTTATTTGTAAAATAGCTCAAGCAAAAACAAAACTGAAAATAACTTTGAATTGTTTTCCGCCAGTCTGACCTAAGATTTCGTGCAGAGCAGCATCAATGTTTAAATAACGCGAACCGCACTTGGGCTTGTGCGAGTTATATCTCCTTGGGTGAGGTGCGGATACACAATGAAAAGATGACCCAGTTCCGTCAATAACCTTGACAAAGACATCTACTTGGTTTTGCACACAATGTTCGACGCATGCTAGCAAGGTTCATGTTTGGTGTTCTTCCGGACCCCAGAGGACGCAGGTCGAAAACTTTGACGAGCTGACAAAAATTATGTGTCGTGCCATTTCAAATTCTCCCTCAAGTTTGTTGAAAATTTGATTCCTTGCTGATAAGGGATGTCGTTTTTATTGAATGGTTGATACATTCCTGTGAGTGTGCCCTGTTTACAGCATTTGTTTCTTGGGGAGTGAAAAACAACCCAGAGAAATACATCAATTCTCTCTGAGAAAGGGGGACTAACGAGGAGCGATGAATATTTTAACAGGCTTCAATGCTTTCGATCAACAGCCGTACTTTAAGCCTCTCACTGAGGAGGTGTAACTGAAGGCTGATCTGAAACGGATGCAGAGGATTTCACGCCGTTGGCTCAGCTGCGCGAGGACCATTCCAGAAATCCACTTCGGGGTGGGAGGGGGTCATTACATTATGTAATATTTTCCTGAAAAAGTTGTTCCAATGGATTTCAACAACACAGCTGCTTATAAGTCCTTAAAGACCCCTGTAAATATAGTTGGCCACAGTTTTCACCAGGAGGTCTCTAAAACCATGTTGGAGTAGCCCCACTTGGAGCTCTCTGAATAAACAAAGCATTTGCACTCTTTTGAACAATTTTCTTCAGAAATTAGGTTTCTTCAAAAATCTCATGTTTGCATGTTTTGTGCTTCTTTTCCAAAAAATACAAACAAATTTGTACATCAAACATGGAGAAAAGGTTGCAATGTAAAAAACACAAACAAATCAATCCTTAGCAATCAGAAAACTGCACATTTCGAAGTGCTGCATTTTTCTGTCTCTGATGACACACCTTGTTTCACTTGCCAATCATTTCTCTGTAAGGTGTGCAGGTGGTAATTGCCTTCGGCTGTGCATGGATGAAATTTTAAGGCACAGGTGTGTTTCTGTGTTTCTGTGTTGATGAGAGACTATTACATTAAATATCTTCCTGTCGCAAACAGGAACATCGGAGCAAATTCTTCTCCTTTCATGCCACTGATACTGTCTTGTCACTTAATTGACCCCAATAAGTGACTTTGTAAAACTTCAAAAGGTTCTCACTGAAAACCAGGTTTTTTTATTCTGCATTCTACGCTATTCATTGCCTTGCATTATATTGGACTACATTAACCATCAGCTCTCTCCATCTCCATGTCTCTTCAGCCCCAACTGTCTACATTCAACATAAGATCTCCTTCTCCACGTTCCTTTACCCATGACTAACTACATTAACCATCAGCTCTCTCCTTTTCCATGTCCCTTCAGCTATGACTACATTAACAAAATTACCAGACTATAGAACCATCACTGCCATTGTTGATTTCTTGTTACAGCTGTCATAAGATCCACCAGGACAGCCTTTTGGTTAACTATATTAAGAAACCATCAAATAACCACTTGCCATTTTGGCTCCCATGATGAGCACTTAAATGTCAACCCCATTATCTGAAGTGCAAATTGACCAAATTGATCGATTGATTTGGGTGCTCATTGGAAGAACCTTCAGCTAAACTGCAAATGAATCATTCAGCACACAAATCACTGAACCCATTAACCTATCAACCTGAGACATTGGTAAATTGTCCCATAACTTTACTCTATTACTCGAAAGACTTGGTGGCTGCAGTGTCTGCAGGTTTTCACTTCACCTCACCTGTTAATTGCTTAATTGGCAATTTATTCAAATTAGAAATTGCATTGCTTTGTGTTTCCAGGTGTAAATAAGATACAAGTTCAGAGGTTCAAAAACCCACAAACAGTGTGGCCTTCATAAAATAAATATGCTAAATAGGCATAAGGTTCGTGTATCTGTACAAATGATAAATTAGTCCAGTAAATGATCATCGCGCGCGCGCGCACACACACACACACACACACACACACACACACACACACACACACACACACACACACACACACACACACACACACACAACCATCTGCTTCTTGTTTCTTTTCTGTCACTTGACCAAACCCATGCTAATTGATCTGAATGGGCTATGTGGCTTGGAGTTCTTGAGTGGCGGCCGTTTTTCCTAGTACTGCCTTCAATCCACCACAATTAATTGATAGTCACCAATGGATTATCGAGCCCTAATCTCACATACAGCATAATCAGTCATGTAGGTTGGCAGTAATGTATTTTGGTCCCTGTTTATTCATTTTTCCAGGTAAATCAATCTCTGTCAATACTTCTGTACCAGCCCAGGCAATTTGTCTGGTACAAATTTTGAAATTGCGTTAGATATTTTGACATCGCAGTGTCCTTTTAACAAAATCTTTTTGGGATCATGTATTCTTTTTCACTAAGCCTTTCTTAGCATTTAATTCTTAAAATAAGTTATTTTTTTTTAATTGTTTAAATTGAGTTCAGTGTAACATGAAAAATAAGGACAAATCAAAATGCAATTAATTTTAGGTATTAACCCAATAACACCCTTAAAATAATCATCAGTGATGTGTCAATTATGTAGACTCTGTATATGCAGTTACGTGTGTGGTTTTGGTGAGTTCTGAGCTAGAGTTAATGAAAACCCAGCCAGGCTGAGAATCTAGCCCCAGGGAGACTCCCTGCACTCACCGTTTCAAATTAATTTGTCTTCCTTCAGTTACTCCTACCAGTTTTCATCTCAGGTAAATGAATAAAATACCTAATTTAGCCTTAGTTTTAGTGATTACTTTAGTGATTCATATCAGAATGACAGTATATAGTACAGGCATTGAAATATTTGTTGCATAAATATTTTATTTAAAAAAATGTTTAATTTAAATCAGAGCAAAGATGAATTCTTGTCCCCTAGATACCCCCCTGCCTTTGACTTTCTTAAAAATGTGGGTCGATCAAAAAGAAAGATTTTTCAGACCATGAATTATTTCAATATTAAACCTGGCTGTATAAACTGGTGCTATATTAAATGAAAGCAGTTTGAAGGGGAACTCAAGTCAAACCAATACATTTATTATGAGTGATGTAACCAGAAAGAATCATAAAAAAGACCAATCTGCGTAGTTTAAACCCATTAGGCACTAAGCCAAAGAAAAGCTAATAATTAAATTAAACTGATGCTAATGTAAGTGCAGATGTGCAGATTAGGGTGTTTAGTGTAACGTTTTGGTTAAAGTTTTTCTATGTGTTCAGTAAAGATATTAGCTGGTTGGAAGAAGCTTTAGTGGGTTCTTTTTTTTTGATAATGGGTGTCATTGATTGAAGAAGGAGTCTGATAGTCTGATAAAAAAAGGATTGTTATTACCTATAATTCATAGAGTGATTTAATGTTCACAGCACAGTGAGCATTATGCTAAAAAAACCTTTATTTTAAGCAGGCTCTGAAAACATTAAAAAGAGAGCCTTCATCACGGTATATTCTGGTCTCATCATGGGCAGGTGGATTCAGTCATCCAACAGACACCATAATAGGGATTGTCATGAGAAAATGGTCTGATCAGAGGAATAATTAATATAACATTTACATGTATAACTGCCTGGCTACCTTATAAAACAAAAAGATAATCAAAAACTTAATCATAAAAAATGTCTATAATTTGTTTCTTCATTTAAATCTGAGAGAACAGTCAAGAAAATCCTGTCTCTACCTCTTAAAGTTTTCTGTTTTGCTCCAATACGCAGACACTTAAGTGAATCTGGATTTCCCTGATGGGTGAATTAGAGGTGGTGGATTCAAGTGTTTGCTACAGAGGGCAATTTTCTGGATCTAAACCTTGAATGCAACTGTCCTGCGGAACTAATTATATGGGTTGAGTCAAAATAAAAGCAAAAAAAAAACTTTGCTTTTTGGTCTAAGACATAGCCTAACAAAACCGATGGTAATTACTGGGATATTTTGCTGAACGAGCATCAATAGCCCTGAACCAAAAGGAGTGTAAAACAGGCCCTACATCCACAAACAATGTAGACCCACTGGGCGACTTCTTGAGAGGCATAATTATCAATTACTGCTGCAGATTGGCAAATTCAGACAATGCTGTAGTTTTTTAACAATGACCATCATGATTGTCGAAATCTAATCAACTTCAGCCACATAGTAACACAAGAAGAAATTATTCCCAAGGCTAAAGGAAAAGAAGTGTGGTTTAATTGGCATTTCCAAGCTGCAGGTATGTTGTCTGAGGTGTGGCCCGGGAGCTGGGAGTACAATTTAATTGGCATTTCCCAGCTAAAAATGCGTTGCTTGAGGTGAGGCTGGAGCCTGGTGTTTGTGTTTGGTCTCAGTCACATCTGTCCAGCATAATTCACCTGCCCTGTGTATACTATTCTGATGAATGTTAATTCCCACAATGCACCAGTGGTATACTGTTGTTCTTATCTGGGACTTTCCCCCTCTCTAGCTCACATGGAGACTAATTAATACATTAATCAGTCACCTCAACTCATTTATGTTTGTCTAAATTAGGTATGTTTTGCAGGAAGGCAGAAAATTGTTTGCTAGAAATTACGACCCAAAAGTAACAAGCCTTGTGACATTTTACGTCTTATACTCCTGTGTAACTTAAAGTATCATCAATTTAGTTAAAAATTGTTCAGAGGGCTTTTGCAGATTAGATGATAGAAATAATTTACGGGTTTGTTCCATGCAGCAGAGCAGAGGAGAAGGGTCCAATGCAAATCCAGAACTGCTAATGTTCTCCTCATTGTGTAACTGATTCTTGCTTTTTGCAGTGTGTTCCTGTATCAACTGATAGGACAGGGTTGAGTTTTCCGAATTGTAATCAGAACCTTGACTAAAAATGTTATACTTCCTTAAGGAGCACATCTTTGTACTTTCTCGTGGCTGTCCATGCGTTCTTGTGTGTGCGTGTGTGCGCAATTGTGTCTGTCTGTCAGAGTTTTTGCCATCTCCGTCAGTCTCCGACCGAGCTGTGCCTGTGAAAGCCACCCCCCAGGAAAAGACAAAAAAAGGGGAGAAGTCGAGGAATGAGAGTGAGAGCAAGCCATGGTGCTTATGAGCAACAAACAACGCGAGTGAGAACTTCTGAGAATGAAAAATTCAGGAGTGGGGGCAGAGTAAACCACTGCATGTGCGCACATACACCAGTCTCTGAAACGCACCGGCTGAAAAATTCATAAGCACTATCGTGTGTTAGTGCCAGCAGCAACATTACTTATTCAGGACTAGTGCGCAGCTGGCACCCTGTCAGCGGGTTTATCCGTGACCCACCCTCCTGAGGTAGAGCGGTGATGCACAGAACCCGACCCGGGCCACGACCCGCTCCAGCCACCAGGCATGGAGACTTGAGGCCTGCTTTTAACAACAGATCCATTTGTGACTCGGGGACAAGTTTACCCCTACGGCCTCCACCTTCCTGCCCTGCTCCAACTGTGGGCTCTTAAACTGTCATTCCTGATTAAGGGGGATGCAGTACAGAAGTCCTGACTTATTCATGTCCTGATGCATGCCTCTCTCCCTCTGTCTCTCTCTCTCCCAGTCTCTCCCTCCTTCTCTGCTTTCCTCTCTTTGTCCATGGGTGGGGTTTCTGGTATACGGGTAAAGTTGTTCTTCGTATGACACACTGTCATACAGGTTGTATGTATGTATGCCCCACAAGTTAAAAATCAGCTCACATTTGATTAGCTCTCCACTCCCGTGATATTAGTTCTTACATGATGGCTGACTCGTGTGATGTCAGCAGGGAACGGTTCATCACCAGTATTTCCTTAATTAGGGTTAGGGTTATGGTGAGTCTAGTGACAATGGTTCCCCTATGGTTAGAGTTAACGTAGTGACAATGGATTCACTACAGTTAGGTTTAGTGTAGTGATGGTGGTAGCATCATTGTTTGGGTTAGCGTAGTGACGGTGGTATTATCATTGTTTGGGTTAGCGTATTGACGGTGGTATCACCAGGGTTAGGGTTAGCGTAAGCGAAGTGATGGTGGTATCATCAGATCAGGGTTAGCGTAGTGTCAGTGGCATCACCAGTCTTTCTCTCGGGGGCAAAGAATGACTCTGCTGCAAGGTCGTCTGGACTGAAGATCAGTTCTGCTATTACAGACCCCATTGATCCATCCACAGTCCCGTTATCTAATTCATAAGTAAAGCCTAAGTATTTACATGTACTTAAATGTTTTGGGGGGTTTTTTAATGTGCAAATGTCGCTGTTAGATATCTACTTCATAACCTTGTAAGATGCAGGATAACCCCAATAAAAGACTCTTCCGGAAACAAAGTTGTTGCTTGAAAAGTTTGGGCTATAAGACTTTGGTTTGTTTCTTTTCTCTATTTGGGATATTTATAGAACTAATAAATTGTGTTAAAGTCAATGTGTTTCGGTTTGACAATGTGCTTCAAGGATGTGACACAGGTTTTAAACCGAGCAGCTTTTGTTGTGTTGCAACCCTCCTAGAGACCAATTAAACAGTGCAAGCGTTTTTGTGCTCAGTTTGTGAAATAGTGTTATAGTGTTATTCTCTGCCCTGGAACCGAGTTATACTGATTTAAAAAAAAATATTTTTTTAAAGCTTTGGAACATTTGCATTGGAAACAATTTTAAAACTACAGGTTGCTTATTATCCATCGTGGGATGCCCAAACACTGCCAAACAAAAGAAAGCAGTCAGAGGGTTCCTGTGATCAGAGAAGCATATAGTCACCAAGTACTCCCACAAGGAGGGAAGTCAACTCAAGCTGCTTTTAAAATTGCCCAGTCGAAGAGCTAATGAATTGTGTTAGAGCACAAACGTGGAGGCTATCAACAGTGCGCAACGACAACTTCAATTAAAATCAACACTATGTGGTTCTGTAACGGGACGAGGAATTGTATATCAAAGGTTTTCTCAGCTTAGCTAAAGGTTCGAGGTGTCTGGGCCTTGGGACTTAAGTCCTGAGACCCTCTGAAAGCTGTATCTGACCTGCTAGTAGTGTTGCTAACTTTGTATGGTTTGTCAAGTGGCTGCCACAGGGTCTGTTTCTCATCAAACAGCTCCTGTTCTGAGCGACACCAATATCCTCTCAGGAGCTCAGGACAAAACAGACAAAAAGCTCTGTATCTGTAATGGCCGGGATCATTCCAAGGCAGTCAAGACGTTTTAGGTGACTCAGGTGTTCGCTGAAGAGGTGGCTGTTTTCACCGGCATTCTCCTGTGTTCTCCTGCGTTCCTTACAGTGGTTTCAGTTATAAATTATGAGCATGACTGCATGCTGGCATATTCTGATGACCCCCCCCCCCCGGGACAATGGGAGGCCAGGTTGACTGTTGTGTCCACCAGTGCCATTAGTAGAAATGCCAGTTGACTGCATATGTGTATAACTATGTCCTGGTACAGACTGTGTGAAGTGGAAAAAATTATAAGCAAAGGAATTTTACCCATTAGGAAGCACCTCAAAGCTTCTAATTGGCTTTTGAATGGATTTTGAATTAATTTTGAAAAAATATTTGCGCCTGAGTGATATACTATACATGGTTCTCACAGCAAAACGTATTAAAGCTGCCACAAAATTAATTCCAAAATATTTTATATTTATGAATGATGAGAAATGACGGGGAAAAGTCCCGTTGAGTTATGTTGATCATTTTTTAAGGCGCATACAGTTCTGAAAATAATGGGAGGGGGGCTACTGCCGTGTGATTTATGATGGTGATTTAAAAGTTCACTCTTTTCATAAATGTGTGTGTTTTATTTCTCTTCAAATGTTTTATTCCATAGTGAGAGATATAAATATGTAATTACTCAAGAGAATACGTTAACAGCTGCCTGTTTGCTATAACTGAGCAATGAGCTGGCCGTGCTCCGCCTTTGAAAGCCGTCACGGGAAAGTCACAGAAAGGTCACACTAAATGTCACAATGTCACAAGGAACTGTATGGAAGGTGATGTCAGCTTGGAAATAAAGACACCCTCGTCGTCAGGCTGGGTAAAGCGCTGGGTGAGATAGCCTGATATCCGGGTCACAGGGCCGCTGGACTTAAGTCAATCAAAGAGGAGCAGATGGGATCGGCTGCAGGTACATGTTGCAGGGTGTGGACCACTCACGATAGCTGATTTACAGGTTTACTGGTAGATAGGTGCCCACACCTTTTCTAGGAGACCCATGTCATGCTGTCTAACACGTTCTCTCTGTGCATGTGCCTATGAGCGTGTGCACGTGTATGAGCAGGGTACATGCGTATTGGCATGTATGTGCTTGTGAATGTGCACATATGCTTGAGTGTGCAGGTGTGTAAATGTGTGCACGTGCATATCAGGGTCTTCCCCATCTCGAGGGCTGGGGGCTATACAAACAAAACCACCGGTTGAGAAGCTTGTTGTTATTTGGATGCATATTATTTTCCTTGGAAATTTCTATCTGAAGAAAGACCTGGTAATATATCTACCAGAGAGGATCAGGGCAAACTGTTAGGACTGGATGACTGAGTGTCAGTGAGAGCACAGTCAAGGGGTTTATCTGTGTGTGAGCTCGGATTGTGTGTTCCTAATTGATTATGGGTGCTCCATCATCATTTGCACACATTCAAGGAAAGGGGAAAAATGTGTGTTGACAGTCTATTAGTCAGGCCTACACAGCGATGTCTCCTCCAGGGGGAAGCTAGTCAGAAACTAATGAGCTGACAAAATGGTGGACTGTTTACAGGAGCACACGGTGACACTAGCTAGCCGATGACATCACTAAAAACAAGCTGGATGAAGTGGTCCTGAGGAGACAAACTAAATCAAACACCTGTATTTTTTTTACAGCAAGTAATGGTACACTTGGATTAGAATACTTCATATTATGTTACAGCGTTTGCCCTTTTTATTATGTTTCTGCATAATCCTATATAAATACTACATGATTTACTTTAATAAACTATACCACTTCACTCATGACTTGTGCCGTTGTGTTAGCGTTTTTCATTACATGAACCAGTTTTGCATTATGAGCTGCCAATTTTCTCCGATGATGGATACTCCTTTCACCTGCAGTCTGAGTTTTAATTCGCAACAATCTCTCACGGTTTCTTTCTGCATCAGTCACCACTTTAGAGCCGTTTCGGAAATTGCCTAAAAATGAATAATCAATATCAAGCATAAGCCACAGAAATGAGACATTCATCCATGTATGAAGTTAAACCTTGAATATTGATACTCCCGGTAATGTGTCAGTGGGACAAGTATTTGGTTATGTTTTTACATGTAAGTCATTCAGAATTCCTTTTAGAAATAGGAAGTATACATCTGTTGAGCAGTAAAGATTTTACCATGTACTGGCAATCCACACATCAGATCCGTAGGTCAGAAAGCTAGTTACAGTTATTAAACGTAATCGTAGCAGAATGTGGTAGAGTCCCGGTATAAGGTTAGAGACACCATGTAATTCCAGATTTTGCCTTGATGAACAAATTAGAAATGAAACATTAACTAGGTTCCCCCACCTGTTTTAAAATAAACAAGGAAAACTCCCACTAAATGTCTGTAACAAGGGAATTGTACCCTGGCCTGCCACACTCAAAATAGCCTTTTTTGTAATGAAACGGTAATGAAATTAACATAACAACTGGCAGTTATATGAAAAGTGCCCAGCTACTACTTACCGCTAATTGCTTAATGTTGTGTTCTTTAATTTACAACAGCAATAAAAGAACTTCGACTCTCGCACCATTGTTTCACTTGGCTTTACTTGTTAACCGTTCATCACACACATGCACCCTGCGCAGGCGTAACACTCAACAGCATTCGGGTAATCACTACACCAAGCCAACAGCAGTAGGGTTATACAAAATAATGCCATAGTAAAATGTGTAACACAACTTTTCTACACACATAAGTCCAGCATACATACATAAGTCCAGCTGAGCATCACATTCGCGATTCCAACAATTTGTTTCCATTCTAAAAACATCTGGTGGAGGCTGTGCATGCTACCCGAAAAACATTTTTTGCCCAAAGCTTTTTCAGACAGATGAAATTACTATTTGTTCTCCAAGAGAAAGGAGTTATGTCAGACCCCTGCTTTTGAGAAAAGTATTTCGACGGACACAAACACAAAGAATGTATAAATAAAATTGAACAGAACACCAGTAACAATTCTCACAGGCAGAGATCTTTGCAATTGGGAATTCATATAGACAACACCTGAACATTCTCATTAGAGATTTCTGAAACGTTATTACCGTTTTATTGATTTTTACGTATCGATTAAGTTTAACATGCAGATATTGTTTTCCTTGTATAAGTCCAGGTTCATATTGGCAGGTGCGGTATCTCTGGCTCTTTTATTTCCCAGGGGAATATAAACCAAGATAGGAAGCCTGAGTGGTACTTTGTATTGTCACGTTTAGGAAAAACAGCAGTGGGTAGGAAGCACCATTCGCCCAACAGGCAGAAGTCCATCTCTGCACACTTGAGTTCCAGGCAGAACCCTATTCTTCTCCAGACACATATTTTCTGTTTGTCCACAGTGCTTTTAATGGTGGTCTTATTGAAGCTGGCCGTTAAAAAAACTTTAAAACATTTCTCCTATTAGAAGCACAGTGTATGGAGCATGGTGTACTCCAAAATATTTGGAAAGCAAAAGGCCAAGAACAATAGACTCCCAGTCGCTCTGGGGAGTGATCTGGGGTTGATATCTACAGTGGTGAATAGAAGTAAGATGAGGCAAGTCTTGGCGTTGTTCCGGTCGAGGTTCTGGGTCTGCACTGAGGGGGAGAGAAGCTGAGCACCAGGACCTGCTCCAGGTGCTGTCCATGCCAGAGACGGAGTAAGGTGTGTTCCCTGGGTCATGTGCTCCTCATAATGTCGAAGGAGCAGGACGTGACAGGATGTAGAGATTCTGTGCTCCAGTTGATGGCACTCTTTGGTGGCACATAGTGCACAAGAATAGTCTGAATAGTCTTTGTGAAGTGCTGCTGTTCAGAGGCCCTGTCAACAGAGAGACTGTGGCAGCATTCAGTGTTTCAGCCAGTGCTGGGCATGCTGGGCAAATGACCCATGAAGAGTCCAACTGCTTAAAAAAATGTGGTAAATTGTTTTTTTCTTTTTGGAAAAAGAGCAAGACAGTCAGCTTTTTCTGTACATATATACAGAGATATCACAGTGGGTTTGAGGGATTAAGAGCTATACTCAATACACTGGAGAAAGCTTGTTTAATGTCTTGTAGGTTAACAGTTCGTCTTTGAAAATTGGTCAATCAAATTATAAGAAGCAACCCCAGATCCAGTATATCCAGTCCTTTTTTAATGCTTTATTGGGACTTCTCTCTGCAGAGTTTTGTGCACATCAGTGTGCCATTTGAGCTGCTTGACACTGAACCATTGTAACCGGGACAGAGGGCAGAGCAGAGCCCAGTTTTCACTGCATCCCTCAGAGACAGGAAGTCTCTTGGCTGGGCTGTATTTTTCAGGTAGAGAAAGGCACTCTGGAAGCATTTTAAGTTAAAAATAGAGGTCAACTGTTACCCCAAGATTCCATAAGGAGTAGTCCAGAAGAAGTCCATAAGGAGAATACAGAACATAACTAAAATTAGGATGAGTTCTACCATCTGGTTCTGATATATTTTTCTCCAGCCCAGGGCCAGAGTCAGGGTTTCAACTGAACATTGAAGCTGGGAGGACGATATGAATGTGAAACCCAGGAGCACCAGAATCAAAAATGAAGGATCCCTTCAACAAGAACACAGAGATCAGTTTTGTATCTGACCCCAGGGATAGCACGTAGTATCAGGTGAAGTACATAATTTTAAGTCCAGGATGCACCAGGCTGCCTACCAGTTACCAGTTAGGGAAGTGGTTGAGTTTAAGTGGTCTACCCTGGAGTTGCTGGCGTGATCCAAATATCTTAAGGCGGCAAGCCCATCTCCTTTAAATCATACTCATCAGGGCTATCTCCTTCACTTCCCATCTCCTTGTCTTGGCAAATCCTAGCACAGCTCTCCATGTAGGGGACAGATCCTTATTCTGTTTAGCACCATTCTTGGCATTATCTGAAAGGGCTCCTTCGGAGCCTGTACCCAGCTTCTGGTACAATTGGTGTAAATGGGCGCGATTGTGAAGTGAGCGCATCTAGCTGGCTATGTGCGTCAAAGGCGGGCTTGTTACCACTGTAGCTACTGGGACCCCTGAAACATCCCTGAAGTCCTTCTTGCTGGAGCTCAACTCAGTGACATCACCTCTGTCCACAGGTCCTTCCAGGTGTATATAATTTATATTAAATATCCGTTATTTAAAGTGTTGATTATTGTTTCTTACATTAACTAGCTGCCAATTTCCCCAAATTGGATAACAATATAATTGCAATTTCCTGAGCTCAATTTGAGTTTTATATAATGAGCAAAATTTAAACTATTTGAATTTAATTTAATTTAATTTTGCAATTTTAGTTACAGTTTAGAAGTCAAATTCATTATTATGATGCTAATTCTAATGTATTTTATATTTCATTACCAGTAAATTTAACTGCAGGTTAAATTACTTTAGTCTTGCGTTTCATTTAAAGTTCTAGTGGTATATCGAGCTGCACTTTAAAAATACAATTTATTTTGAATAGCATATATGTTTGCGATGTCTTTTAGCCAAGAATATATATATAATACACAGCCTGTTTCTTTACATGGCAGAACACCTCTACCGCGGCGGACATAAACGAAAATGATTTAAAGACAACGTGGGCAGCGGTCCAGGGGCGCAGTATACAGTGCACTCTTAACAAAAAAAACAAAAAAAACCCAGTGGGGTTGGGTGTATCCAAGGAACATAAAATTAATCGAGCAAGATATAACATAACCAAGCATCCTTTTTGAGACGAGTAAATACTCCCTAAGTGCCTATCAACGACAAAAACACCTCAGTCACTGCGCATTAATGTAGGGCAAGATAGCTCGCTGTAGGCTACCGGCTACGACGTGAACCGTAGAAATAAATGGATACTTAATAAATATAAGCACGTGGAAGTTAAATAGAATGGACAATAACTTTGAAAGGATTTACAGTTATATTTATTCTTTGAACTGATTGGGTATTATCGGGGCTCGGGGTAACGGGCGTTAGCAAACCCTGTACAAAGAGCAAAAGGGACCACCGGACCAGAGTTTATCGCTTCTTGAATATATATAGAACTGAATTAGTTATTATATTTTTGCTTTTGTAACACACTGGTGTATGAAGATAGTCCCCCTTAAAGCCTTGGTACTGACTTCACCAACGTTTCACTATTTTTTTAGACTCAACTTAGTCTTTTCCGCCAACTCTGTAGGTTAATGTACTTCTCAATAAGAAATAGGCTACGAATCGAAAATCGACGAATGGGACACGTTGTAAAGAAATTGTAAAATTAGTAAAAGTTTGGCAGACTTTCTATGTATTTTCTTAATTTCAACCGTTACATTATATGACTGGTTAGAGAGAAAAAAATCAGAAATTACGGTAGATCCTAATAACCAACCCGCGAACAAAAGATCCAATCCACCTCGTCATGCTCCAGTCTTCAGATTAGCTCCTCCCTATTTGTAGCGAGTGACAGCTGGGATCGCTGGGCACTAGTAAGAAGGCTTCACCTCCAAATAGGATGACTAGCGGCTTTTGTGAAGGAACTGTGTTCGGTTGTGCGAATGGTTCGGGTCCACTCCATTGTGCGTTCTTTTACACTATATTCTGTTCTGTTCGTTTTCAGTGAAGGATTTAAACAAATCGGGTGGATTTCCTGTGGATGTTCTCCTTCGAAGAACAGAAGTGTGTTCAAACACGGTGAATTCGAGGTTCAGAAAGATTCCTAAAAGTACATTGTTGCTGTACATTTAAACATACGAAGTCCGAACGACCGTGACAAATATTTCCTGGATTACTAATAGGACGACCCACGGTTCTTCTCCTGCGTTCCCAATTCACGAAGTAAAGGTGCAGTATTTATGGATTCATTTCTTAAGTTACTTTCATGTGCCGTTAAATCTCTTTGTGTATGTTTGCCTATTCCTGTGTGATGTTCCTGTAACAAGTGCAATAAGTATCAAACTTCTGGGTGGCACGGGGCAGTCTCTTTTCTTTAAAAGTTTTCGGACGGCGGTGTAATTCAATAAAAATATTTTAAGTCAAGCTGTCCTTGCTTATTCAGCGTGTCCTGGCTATTTGCACACTATGAGCTGAAAGCACATATATATGGGATGTAGTTTTATTTTGGTATTGTGAGGTTGCCATGTGCATTGATGCGCTGACCACTTATTCAATCACATAGACATTTGCTTTTCAATTTGCATAAATTCTATTTGGCAAGAGGTCGTATTATGCCCAAGTCGCCTCATCAGAAGTGGATAGTTTAAAATAATGTCCACTATGTTTTATTTTCATTTTTATTCAACGGACAAAAATGTAATTTTCTTTCCGTGAGAATTGCAAGACAGCGGAGGACAGTTTCACGCAGCCGATTGCAGATGCTTGCATGGTTGGTGGGGAAGTCCTCGGTAAACCGACTGAAAGAGAGAGAATTGCTCTCATAAGTGAGACAAACAGCCGGCGGACTGTATACGGTTTAGCCAGCGTTGTTCATCGTCTATGAAACGGGCAAATATGTTGCTCTTGCTGTTGTCACCGTGTGTCAACATGAGAAAGTTACGCTAAAGATTCTAGTTGCATGTAGATATAATTCAGAATTAAAACAAACTCCGAAATTGGAACACAAGATTTACTTGGGTTCCATTGCATGCGATGCCTCAATATGGAGACGTTCTAGCGTGAACCCGAAGGGTTTCCAAAGCAGCAGTTTTGAAGCAACAAAAAAAATTAGTGTTTGAAATATTTGTAAATGATATTTTTAAAAGGCGTGCTTTTTTAAGTTGCTATCAGATCCACGTTGATAACCACAGAAATGCATTTTGGTGGTTTAACCGGGGAGGTTATTTAAAAAAATAATGTAAATGCTATTAATGGATCTGTGTCACAGATTCGTTCCTGGGACAAATTTAACGATGTGATTTAACTGGGCATAATAACGTGGTGGTATCATAAAACAGTATAACATGGTGTTATTGTCTTAACAAAATGTTTAAGTAATTACCTGCGCTGGCTCACTAACAAAAACACACGTACACACACACACACACACACACACACACACACACACACTACCACTCTTTCACAAACACAGAGATAGAAATCCCAGGGCACATCGATTTAAACAGTTGATCAGACAGTTGATCAAAAGCTATGACTGTTTCCGTTTGAATGGGAAGGTGCATTTCTGTGTGACAGAGGCATTTTTTTTATTTGCGTATTTCAAATTTACAAACAACTGAAGTGACCTACATGATAGAGTTGTGGGTGTGGCAGGAACTGGGCGGAGAAGCGGCCAATGACTCAATATATAGTGAAAAACCTAAAATGTTCATCACCCCCCCAACCCACACATGTATTACTTTAATATATGGTATATATTTACATGTACTCTAAATATTGCAAATGAATGGAAGTATGGCTAGGATAGGGGAAAGGTGTAGGGTGGTAGCCCTCCTGGGGGTGTCATGGGAATCGTCAGGGACCAGAATCACAAAGCAACCTCTTTGCTGGAGAGTTCTTCTCATCCCTCACGGGCCCCTGTTCCTGTGCCATCCTATTGAATATATAAGCACTGGAGTCAGTGCTAGTGCTGTGCGGTAACAATCTTTTCACCATGGACGGCTGTTGACACCATATTTCACTATGCTCCTGTAGCAACGGCCAGAGGGCCACACTAGCAGCTCTGCTGCGCGGAACCAATCATGACTGAATATGGTGTATAGGAATATTGTTTTAGGATTCTTTCCTTGATTCAGACACCACTAACACCAGTTGGCAGTCGACATGTGTTTTTAATTTTAAATATTCAATTTTGAAATCCTTGTTGACCAGGTCCTGGAGATTTTTGAAGAATATCTTTTTAAAAAACAGTAATTGTTTTTCTCTGTAATCTGTAAAGAACATTCTGTGAAGAATTTCAATGATGATCTTAATGTCACAATAATTTACTGCGGTTTTTTAGGGGTTATTTGCTTACTGACACTATCTCACATTTTTTTTCAAAAGCCCACAGACTGATTTTTGACAGTTTGAAATAATATGATTAAATGTGTATTTTGGTAATATATTTTTCTCTTTAAACAAAAAATCTGGCGCAACAAAAATCAAGAGTCAAGATTCCACTTCACAAAAATACACTAATTGTTATCATTAAGCAGGAGGCCTGTTTTCAGAATAACGCGTTTTATAGATGGTATTGCATAGAGTTACGAAGAAGCTGAGATTTGTTTAAACACCAAACTACTGGATTGGGGGGAGCTGGTGGCCACCGTGCGGTTTTAAAACTGTCGCTTTAAAACGACATATTCTCATCTGTTGGAAAACACGCAACGGTATTTGTGCAGTAGATTACTGAAGAAAAGTGGACGCCTCTTTTCCAACAAAGACCCTTAGGAAAAAATTGCATCCTCTTTTCCTGACGGGTGAATGTGGAAAAAGCGGAACGTCTGGGTGTACCGTGGTGTTTCAATTTTGAGCGCTGAATAGAGCAATGAACCGCCGTTTACAACAATAGCCATAAGGCCACCACTGCTTGCTACCACCGACGATTTGTCTCACCGGTGTTCGTGCGGGGTGGCCGTTTTGTGGAGTGTTTACATTTCTCAGTCAAGGTCGGTCAGTTGCTCTCTGTCTGAGTAATTGAAGAACAGATATAGTCTGTTTTTAAATGAATAGTGCAGGGTGGAATTAAGTGCCAGCTTTTGCGTTTGTACGTAACTGAAAACGGATGGATTTATTCAGTTGAATCTATTTTGTACATGTTTGCGGCAATGAACTACCCGAAAAAATAGTAACTAATACTATATATTAAATAGCCAAACAATGCTGCACCTGAATCACCTTTGTACGCAAAACAAGATTTACGTTTGTAGGAAAAGGTTTTGTTATAAATAATTCTATATATTTGAACATCAAATGACAACGTCAATGTATGACTCGAGATATAGAAGTGGGATCTTATTTAAAATAATTAAATGTTTTATGTTTTGTAAGTATTATTATAATTGTATAATGCAATATAATTTTAATAGTGTGGTATGTTACTCTGAACTGTAGAAAGGTCAGAGCACAATATAAAAAAAAAAACGAAAAAAAACGAAAATCCACTGGTCATTGGCGTTTTATTTACTGCAGTATACGTGATATTATATCTAACCGTGGCGTTACATGTGTCTCCTGAAGAGCGAGATAAACGGTCGTTTTTTATTTCTCGTTCCCACTACTGACTGATCAGCTGCGGCAACATGCAGGGAGAGTAAATATGCACTTACGTACCTCTTCTTCCGCTGCTGGCAGTCACTTTTCGCTCCTTCATCTCGCGATTGATATACCAGATGACAGGGGATTGTCATTACAAAGAGATTTGGAAATGCGCTGCATTAAAATAATGTAAATAATGTATGAAATGTGTACATCATTCATCTTTCAAAATTGGTCAGAAATTTCACACATTTGTTTTACTTCTGGAAATCCATGCGTGGCTCGTTTACATGAACAATTCATTGCTATTTTTCAACTGTTATTTATTGTGTGTCCTAAAACAGTTGTTAGACAATTATTCTTAGAATTATTGTATTGCTGGGCCTTAAAATAGTATTCGTAATCCGGTCTTCTTGTCAGATGACCCCAGTCAACTCTTGGAAAAGTCTAATACCTTGCGAATCTGCATATTATATTTTGAAAGATTTTACTGTTTAATTAACGTATTATCATTGTTAAGGAATCTTAATTGGTGTTGCTAGCTAAGTTAAACGGAACTAGGTTTACTTTGTTGTAGCTGATAATGTAATTCAAGCACATGATTTATGCCAGTTTCACAATCTCCTGAGGTGTAAAATTATTCTCCATAGTTCTTGAATTTAAGAGACACACAAATACAGTCACTTTGCTGCTTTCAATTTCTTAGCAACATATCAAAATAATAACACATTGTCAAAACTCCGCTATGTTTCTGGAAGGTTTTTGCATCATATAAGTAATTGAAGCATGGAAAACTCAGGATGTGGATATGAAGCACAGAGAGACACAAAGCAGGTGTTCGTTCTCTGGCAGATGCCAAATCAGGGGGTAATGGTGCGCTAGTGTAGTACAATAGGGGTAATGGTGCACTCATATTGCAGACAAGGGGTAAGGGTGATCTAGTGTAGTAGACCAGGGGTATGGTGCACTGTTTTATTAGACCAGGTGTAATGGTCCTCTAGTTTAGTACATATGGGGTAATTGTGTATTGCAGCTGTGTGGTAATAGTGCAGTCATATTGCAGACTACGGGTAATGGTGATCTAGTGTAGTAGACTTTGGCAATAGTGGAGTTGTATTGCAGACCAGTGTAATGGTGATCTAGTGTAGTAGACTTTGGCAATAGTGGAGTTGTATTGCAGACCAGGGTAATGGTGATCTAGTGTAGTAAACTTTGGTAATAGTGGAGTTGTATTGCAGACCAGGGTAATGGTGATCTAGTGTAGTAGACTTTGGTAATAGTGGAGTTGTATTGCAGACATGTTGACTTCCTTTCACTTCATCAGCAGAAAGGGGGCAAAGTTGCTGCATGAAATTGTTCCTAACCTTGGTGTGGGCTGTCCAAGTGCTGTTAGCCTGACTGAAGCTTGCTATTCACCGATCTCTCTGATTTTGTTGGGGGTGGGTGGGTCGAAGCCCACACTGGAGATTGGGGGCTCATTCCCCTGCAGAAATTGCTTAGCAGCTAAATGAGGGGTCAAGGTCATTGCAGTTGAGATCACATTTGTGTTTGCATGGCCCCACGCTCCAGTATAAGTGCGGCAAATGAATGCCTTGTCAGCCAGGCGGTTGTAAATCTGTCTCGTTCACACGAATGGTCCCGTGGTGCATTGTGGTCCACCGCTGCTTGGTTGTCTGAATGTGCATTCTGGCTAGTCGCTGGATTAGAAGAGTGTGATTACTGGTTACAGTTCACACTTAGAGACCACCAGTGTGGCTTGACCTGTGCTCTCTGCTTGTTCCACCACTCCTGTGGGCTTTGAGGAGAGTTTGTATTCTAAACGGTACAGCAATCACAGAGACCAGCTATTGCATTGTAAGACACTTGATCGTCTAAATGATGGTTAATGACACATTTTATACATTTGTACATTACAAGTATAGGATCTTAACCACAAGGCCCCCTGCTGGGCACAATTATAGGAACTTAACCACCAGGCCCCTGCTGGTCCAGTGTTGTTAGTGAGGCACTGGTTACTGATGTGCATTGTCAAAGATAATGGCAGTTGCATGGGCATTTGTTTTTCTCAGTGCCTCAGCCAAGCCTGGGCCGTGGTGGATTGGTTGGTGTAATCATTGACATATGCATTGGACCTTGATTTAACATGCATATATGCAGTTAACATGAACCTAAACCAGTAATTAAACCAGTTAGGCATTGAACCATGTTGCTTCAAAATGCCACATCCACAGCCTTCAAGGAGTATCTCAGCATGGATTCTTTCCGCACGTGCAGTCCCACCGTTTCAAAGGGGCCGCACTGCTTGTTTTCTAAATTGCTGGAAATAAGTTAGATTAATTCCCTCAAATTGCACCGCTTCCAAGATGGTCTGTGAAGAACTGGAAGCTCTGTAGCTGGTACGGGGGACCAGGTGGGTTCCATGGGGAGAGAGGCACAGTACGGAAGCAGCACCTGATCCCAGGTCAGCCCCCCCTTCTGACAAAACTGGCCTCTGCTCAATGCCCCTTTCAAATTGTTCTATTTTTCCCCCTCAAAGCACTCCTAACAACAAAATCATTTGAAAGCACGAGCGGGCACTTTTGACAGGCAGTTTTGACCTGTGTGTCTTGGGGCTACAATATGGCATAGCAGTTAAAGTCTCTAATGACCTCCTTCCCTCCTTTATCATTGTGGGGTGGGGTGGGGTGGGGTGGGGGAGGGGGTAGCAGACACCAGAGAAGACACAAGACTCGTACATTTCATTTCATGCAAAGACTTTGTCATGGAGCTCACAGACACTAGAATGGTTTAAAATGCTCTGAACAAGTAAAAAAAAAAAATTAATTATTTAAGACTTCTAAACATGCTTAACAGTCAAGTGGGCATAGCTGAGCAATTAAGCCTTGTATTGGAAAACTACAGTTAGTTGTAGAACATTACCAAATGTTCAATTAATACCAGTCAAAACTATTAAAACAAACAATTGTTTAAAAAAATAATGCTAAGAACTTATTGACGGGCCGTATTCACTTTCAAATCGTGTTTGTGTGATTATCACTATTATCATCATTATTTTAATTAATTAACATCATTAATTGAACTGATTATGCATTAGTAGCGTATTGCCTATACTGTGTCAATGTGTATAAGAACATTATGGGTGGTAAAAAAAAAAAAAACCATCAAATTTGAGAAAATACGTAGCAACTGGCTAACTTGCACTGGCAGTATTCATTTTGTTCATGTCTGTGCAGCACACTGGCGTGTTTTTATCACACCAACCGCTTGTAGAGGGATTAAATTAGAGCATACGCACTGGCACCTGCGGTTTAATCATTGTCTTCAATGTGTCGCAGAATCTTATTTAAAAAGTGTTACGTAAAACAGGAGTTAATGATTGTCAGAATGCCATTCATTCATAGGAGCACAACTCAGACAGCTTTTAAATCTGTAGTCCTGTCTTCCTACTGCTTTGGGGGAACATATATTAGCAAACTGCAAAGGTTCAAATTTAGTCTTACTCATGACTTAAGTGTTAGACAACAGGTGACATTTTATGTTTAAGTTAATATTTTTACATTTTAATATTTAGTATTAGTTCGGCCTGATGTTAATTCTCTAATAATTTTTGATCAGTAATTTGTCCTCACTTCTGATGAGAAATAATTTAAATTGGTTTGATGTTGATTTATGTATTATCATTATATTAAGCATTAAAATTATAAAATATCTTGTTCAAGGATATTCCCTTGCTTTGAAAGACATTATCCATGTGTGAAACCCTAAAATCCTTCCACACTGGTACTCAACCTCCCTTTCACAGGCAGTGCTCAGCCAGGAGATGTGACAGCAAGGTCCCTCTCTACCCCTTAATCTCCATACTGCATAATGCAGGACACGTCCGCATTAAAGACGCATCACTCCAATGCACGGGTGGAGAAAAACAAACAGAAATCCTCCACGTTTTTAGCAAGCTTTCATATCAACCTGATATTTAATCTTGGTTACACTGAAAACCTTTGTTGCATTGTTTCACAAGTACAGTCATTGAAAATAATTTCTACAGTTAAAATTTCTTTCCATGTTCAAATTTAACTAGTATAGTACGGTATAGTGTAGCATATTACTGTTCAGGAATAAGAAGCACCTTAAGGTATGGAAAAGAAAAGTCTCCAAAGGCATTGTGGGGGACCGTATTCGATTGATGTGTGCTGTTGGAAATAACTGGCTTTATGTATTTATTAGACTATTTATTAGTGTTTGTGAATTTGTTGTATAAAGAGTAAGAGCTGTTGGGTGTGGTATACAGTATTAGAACGGTGCTGTGTGGTACAAATAGTATGAGCTGTTGTGTGCAGTGTAAAGAATTAGAGCTGTGGTGTGTGGTATAAAGTATAAGAGCTGTGGCTTAAACGTAAGAGCAGTGGCGTGTGGTATAAAGAGTAAGAGCTGTTGTGTGCAGTGTAAATAATTAGAGCTGTGGTGTGTGGTATAAAGTATAAGAGCTGTGGCTTAAACGTAAGAGCAGTGGCGTGTGGTATAAAGTGTAAGAGCTGTTGTGTGTGGTACACAGTATTAGAACAGTGGTGTGTGGTATAAAGTATAAGATCCGTGGCATAAAAGTAAGAGCAGTGGCGTGTGGTATAAAGAGTAAGAGCCGTTGTGTGCAGTGTAAAGAATTAGAGCTGTGGTGTGTGGTATAAAGTATAAGAGCTGTGGCTTAAACGTAAGAGCAGTGGCGTGTGGTATAAAGAGTAAGAGCTGTTGTGTGCGGTATAAAGGATTAGAGCAGTGGCGTGTGGTATAAAGAGTAAGAGCTGTTGTGTGTGGTATAAAGGGTTAGAGCGGTGGTGTGTGGCAGGTTGCGTGTTGCCCCCCTTAGCTCAGTGTCCGTGTTGAGGCGTGTGCCTGCAGTCCAGGGACAGGGGAATCGGCACCGTCCCCCGTCCCCCAGCCCACAGAGATTGGCACCGCTTCTCTCATCTATTAATCATAGAGGCAGCACTCTCATTCCGTTGCCATAGTTTCGAGGCCTGAGACAGTGTTGGGGTGCCTGGGGGACTGTATGGAGAGAAGGGGGGGTGGGGGTGAGAGTGAGCAGGCCTGTGCTCCGGGTAGTAGCCGGGCTGACTGGAGGTGAGCTCCGGGAGGAAGGTCTGCCATGGCCAATGAGCTGATTTAAACACCCATCAAGAAGAGAGGGGGCCTTGATGGGGAGACTCAACAAGGGACTTCAATGATGGGACCAGGACCAGGTCCTCAGAACGCTCTCCCACCTGCTGAGAAACATGTGAACCCAGCTGAAGTGGCCGCTGTTTGTGCTGACGTTCTGATTCCGATTCACACTGAAGAACCCGATGGGTATTGTTTTACGACTTGCCTGGATCTTATTGTGGGTTACAGTTTTACCTACCCACCGAAGATGGCTTTCAAGAAAAAAATCTATGCCGTGCTAATTGTGTTCTGCCACTGAAGGTCAGGCAGGGCTTATCTCCTTGGGCTGTCTGCTGGAATGGCATTTGTGCTAATTTATTTGCGAGGCTCGAGAAGCTGCCTGAGGAACACGTTGGTGCTCATGGTTTCGGCAGCAGGGCCTTTCGCGCTAAGCTGCTACGGCGTTGTAGGTTACCACTGCCATTGTGTCCTCCAGTTGTACATGGATGGCTTTTCAAAACAATCAAATTTGAGGCAGCGAGCTGTCACCCCGTGCTACACAGAGACTATACCAGGGGGAGTTGGAGAAACGTTGGAAGGCGATAAGAAAATGAAGACATGTAAATAAATGCCCCAACCCATTGTAGAGAGGTTGCCATGTGTAGCTCTTAAATAACAGTAAAAATAGCCTACAGTAGGTCTAGAGAAACCAGGAAATGAGACCAAGTAATCAATTAAACCTCCGGTATTTAAATTATCGACAAGAATAACCAAGAAGAACCATGTAGGCAACAGGGGTGCAGTCTCTTGTTTTCAAAGCCCTCCGGCTCCTTCCTCAGTGTATTGCCTCATGCAGAACCTTTGTTTAGATTTCGTCATTGCTGAACAAGGCCGTGTTGTTTTATCTCAACACGTAAAACTTTTTCTCTCACTCTCTCGTTCTTTCGGGGAGTGACTTTGGCGGAGAAGACTCTAATCACGGGGCTTTCTTATGCCTGTCCTTTTTTCTCTCTCTTGGTCTCTTGTGTGTAGGCGAGTTGAAAGCACAGAACCCTGCAATTGTAAATGCCTTTGGGCTGAAATCGAAATCTGGGTGATCCCGGGACCGCCGTTCTCTCATTGGTGCGATTCCCTCCCCTCGAGGTTATCTTACTGTAGATTTACAAATAGCACAGTGAAAGTATAAGGATCACAGGCCAGGTGACATCACTATCCCAGAATTCCCAACTGCGGGGCTCAGGGTGGGGATATCATCAGGATTCCGCGCGTCCGGCTAGACGCACTGAAAAGTGATTTGTGCGAGACAGAGATAGAGGGGCGGGGGAGGTGTGTGAATGGTTTTAAGTTCTCCGTAAAGGTGTTTGAACACAATTTATTTTCCCTCGAAAGACGACTTATTTCTGTGCTATTTACTCCCATTTTTTATTTCCCCAGTCAAGTTCATACGAACAGATGCTATGTCTCTTGTTGTTCATGATGGTGAAAATGAAATTCTCATTATAAGATTATTAGAGTTTTGTGCTACATTAGTCGATGGAGCACAAGCTAGTCACCAGCAACGATTAAGCACGGCATGTGGGGAGCGATATCTTTCTCATTATAGATCTTGTCAGTTTCACAAAAGGGCCACAATAAAGCTACTTTTGTATGTTTATTAGACTGACGGTTAGACTGCAGCCACGTGGTATTGTGTGCCTGGCGACACCAGCAAAGCCACAAGGCCCCCGCTGTTCCTGGGTTTGTGCCCAGCCCTGGAGGAGGGAGGGAGGGAGGGAGAGAGAGGTCGGGGGTTACTTAGCCAGTCCCCTGAGGATGAACACGGCGCCTTAGACAAGTTCCGGAGAGCCAGGTGTGCATTCACCTGAAGCACAATGCGGCAGTCTCCGTTGCACATGGTTGAGTTTGTTGGGGGTTGTGCTGGTTTGGAGGGGTCTCTTGGACTGAAGTTGATCCGCTCCCAGGTAAGCGATTGCCCCTGGTAACAAGCAGAAAAATGCATGTTGCTTAGTTTGTATGAATAAAGAGCGAATCCAACAGTGCACAAAGCCTACGACCACAGCAGGGTGGCTGCTCTTTTCGCAGACCGCTGTGCTGTGTATGCATTTCTCCTGAACATGTGACTGTGTCATTGGAGTGTTTTCTCTTTATAATGTATTTTTTTGTGCGCTGGTTCTAAATGTGACTGGTTTAACGTCTTGTGACCAGCTCAGCCGTGCAATGCTTTCTCTCACCACTCATCCCCAAACACATTCCATTGGGGGGAGGGCAGGGGTGCTTGGTTTAATTTTCTTTCCAGAGGTCTGAATTTCAAGTAGCGTTCCAAGCGTTTATATTCACAAATGGCCACCTCTGATGTCAGGGGAAGTCTGTTTCACAGCCTAATGTGAATATGTGATTAAGTTTTATACACAGATGGAAATAGCATTAAAGTCAGTGGAAATGTTAGCTGCACACAAGTACCAGGTCAACTGACTGAGGCTCATTTTAACATAATTAATTGGTGAATGACCGTATACTTGAAAAGAGGCAGTAATTGTCATGGATAGATAACCAAAAATATTTATAATCTGTTTCAACAAGCCCCATTATAGGACATCTGGGTTTGTCTCTGATCGACCTGCAGGATGCTTTAACTGTCCGAACCCTGCTAGGGCAAACAAAGCCCCTACTCTCAAAGTCTTGAAAAAACATTTTACTAGCTGTTGAAACCCTTGGCTAAGTCTACGAAAATAAACTAACGTACAAAAATGTGCTGGAATATACATTCAGGGCTTCTGCCTGGCAATGTGAAGTTTTTACAAGTCAACACAGTGTTTAACTCCGTGACTCTCCACACTTTGTTGACTAAGACTGTGAGCATTTAAGTCGGTCATCTACCTTGAGTTCTGTTTCTTTTGTTGTTTCCTTGGAGGCCGATTGGCTTACATGAGCGGACGAAGGGGAGGACGGGATAAGAGAAACCGAATCTAGGCAGGATGTTCCTGTTCAACACCTGACCTACATAAGAGTGGGATGATTCGCTGTTGTTTCAGAAAACATCTCGCCGCTAAGCTTTGATCTCCACTTGCTTTGAGTGCTGCTAAGGATTGTGGTTCCACCATTGTCCAGGGCCAGCTGACGTCCCAGACGTTTCTCTTTTGGAAGAGCACCTCTGCTATCTTGATACCGCCCATCTCAGTTTACGCTGTTGACGTCGCAATGTGGAGAGGTAAAAGGCTGAATCCTTTCAGGTGACACTGATTGGGATTGAGAGAACAGTGAGGCATGTGTGGGTGGAATATGAAAGGTTGTGCTCTTGTTTTAAGTGTGCTTATTGTGCTCCGGGTCACGGTGACAGTTTTTCAGCACGATCTGCGCCCCATACACAATTTGTGCTGTGCATCATTTGCTTTAGTTACTGGTGGTCAAAGTTACGTAATAGTAATTGTAATTGTATAAATCGTAATTGTATAGGCAAATGATTTGAAATGATTTAAAAGGAGGAAGGGGGTTCAGGGGGGGTATTTATTCTAATTACTGAAATCTTTTCCATACATACTATATGTTGTCTCATTAGTGGAGTTTTTTGTGTTCTTTAACAAGGGCCTCTTTATATGGCTTCAGTGTGGCAAATCCAGATACCCCTTCCCCCCAGCCCCTAAAAAGCTCTTTATCCATGGAATCCCGGGAGGCTGCTCTGATTGGCTAAGAGCAGCCGTCCGCATGAGGTCAATTACCTGAGCCCCCCCGGACTCCTGTTCCCCGCCTAAATTATAATAAAACAGTGGCTTGGCGTTTGAGCGCACATCGGTCGTGCCCCCGAGGGTGGTGTTGAGATGGTAATTAATGAGTCCCTGTAATTTTCTGTCTGTGCCTCCTCAGCCCCGACTTATGGTGCTTCACCCAGCCGATGCGTCTCGGGTCACCATGTGTGCATTGTGAGCACGTCGGTTCACGGTGCACTTACCCATGGCCGGAGGGAACCCAAGAACAATGAAGGAAATTCAGAAAGATGAGCCTGTCGAGCGCTGATAAAGATGAAAGACTTTTGTAATTCAGCCCCCACGCCCCTTTCTGGCTGGATCCCCCAGAATTGGCCCTGCACCCTGTTTGCGTCTCCGCTCGCACAGAAGGGGTTCCCAGGCTTTCTCTCGGTTGCCCCGCACTCCTGCGTGGCTGTGTGTCCTCGGGGCAGCGGCACCGAACTTAAACCAAGCCAGTGGTTAAGAAAATATCGATTCTCGGATGCAAAGATACTTGCGGCTCCCCGAAGCCATTTATAGCAGTGCGTACTGGCTATTAATTCGCACTGCGGTGGATGCATTGTGTTACATCTCTGCCGTTCACCGGACACCGATGTGACACTCAACGACACGTTCACCTGAACTGCCGCACGCCGTTTCCTGTTTTCCCAGCAGACTGAAAAACCATCTGAAATGAAGATGTGCCGAAAAAAGACCAGGCCAATTAATTACCGGTGGCGATTAGGTGGGTTAAAGTTCGGATTCATCCAGCAGCCATTGTCTGCGGGCACGATTAGCATTAGTGAAGCCCATTGTGGCCCCTGTGTCTAAATGAAGATCCGTTTCAGAAGCGCAAACAGACTTTTGTCATTCAGAGTAATTTTGGGCTGAATCGAGGACCGGTACAAATGAAGGTCTTGTGACCCAGCTGTCACTCATCATCTATGTACATTTTAATAACAACAGATTTATTATGTGCAGCTTGGCTTTCGTGTTCAGTAAATAGAAGTAGCACCTTTTTTAATTACCAAATGCAATTAATGAAATGAGCATGTGTTACCATATTTGTAATATTAGTTTTTTTTTTCAAAATGGATGCTTAATCAGATGTGTGCAGGCTGGTCACAAAAGAATCTTACACACTCAGTTCAATTCAGTTCTTTATTACTATTAATGTTGAAAAGATGAAACCCGGCATAATTAAATTTATGATGCAAAGGTCAACCAACTTTCTCTGTGAGTTTCCCCAGGCCCAAGTTTCTCGGGAGACCGGAGTGGGTCTGATCTGTGCATTGAAAAGGGAAGCCTGACTGCTGTTTTCATCTGGTTTGCAGCCCTAAACCTTTGTCAGCAGTCAGATGGAGTGAAAATGGTGATGCTGCGAGACAAAGTGATGTGATAAAAACATGACGATGTGATTATAATTTTGTGGTTTCATCTTGACGTTCTTATCAAACAAGGTGGAAATACAATATAAATGTGTGTGACATCAGGGTTTTGTTTCATATATAATTTTAGACATGATGAGGGTAGAATTTAATTATGGGAGAAACGTGCTGTAGTCAGTGTTGTGGTGGTTGTGTGACAGCTGGGCGGGGCATGAGCAGGGGGCATGAGTTGATTGGTCTGTCCTACCGGCTGGTTAGATGACTGGCGGATCGGATGTCTGTGTTCAGAATCAGATTTCCTATCAGGTAAATGACTTAGCTGCGTGTCAGATGGGTTTGGTGTCATGACGACTTTGAGTGTCCATGGTATTTATATGGGCAAGATCATAAGTCTGATTGATTTTGCAGGTGACTGGTCTGGTATTATTACTATCGTTGTAGTTTTAGCTATTTCAGTCGTACACTCATGCAGCTTGGTGGTGACTGAACCAATCAATTTAAGGTACAATACTCAAGGGTATAACAACTGGACCCCAGCACGCCTTCAGTTCTCAGTTCTAGTCCAGCTCAGCTCTCAGGTCAGGTCTGGCTCTCAGGTTTCCAGCTCACCTTAACTCTCAGATTTGGTCCAGCTCAGCTCCCAGGTTAGTTCTGGTCCGCAGGCTCCAGGTTCGGCTTGGTTCACAGGTCCGGCTCGACTCCCAAGTCAGGTCCGGCTCTCACGTCTGATCCAGCTCATTGCTCAGGTCAGGTCTGGCTCTCAAGTCCAGCTCGGTTAAATGAAAAAGGTTTTTACAGATTGTGCTGTAACGGTGGTCCTGTCTTCCTCTCTGAATGCAGAGACTGTAAGCTCATTAAAATGAATGGCTGTTCTCATTTGCAATCACAATGTATCAAATAAATAGAAGAGGGAGAACGAAGCCTGTGTTTTGGACGGTGGGGAGGGGATACTTCCTGTATAGGGTTTCAGTCGATAGCAGTGTTGAATCACAGTGGTGGATCCATGGGTAAATCCAGCTTTAGGGGCCAATGCTCAACCTCCTCCATGTTCCCCTCGCAGGGTGGAGGGAGTGGGGGGTTTGACGGTGTAAGCGATGCAAAGCTGTGCCCATTTCAGTGCGGGTTTGCCAGGGCCATGGTCCCCCAAGCGCCTATATCCCTGAGACTACAGTGGAGCGAGACACAAACGCTCATTGTGCTCTTCAGATAACGCCTCTGGAGCACAGACAGTTCGGGCCCAGTGGAGAGCTGTCAAGGTTATAAATTATTCTCTAGTTTTCATATGGTAATCCTTTTTTTTCCCCCTGAACTTGTTTTTCAAACTGAGTTGTTTTAATGAAAGTAGTCATTCATTGTGTGCTCCTGTGTGGAATGTGACAGCGTGTAGTATTTAGGTAGCTTAATTGACCCGCCGCAGAAAGGGGTCCAGGGAGGGTAGAAAAGAAAAGAGCGGGCTTCAGTTTAGCTGCCACAGTATGCTCCGCTGACATCTCCAGTTAATGTAAAAGCCATTGAACTGTTGGTATACGTGCTGAGAGAATGAAGAACAAAAAATGAGTTTCTCCATTTAATAAACAACCTATCAAAAATGAGTTTCCCCATTTCATAAACAACCTAACAAAAATGAATTTCCCCTTTTCACAAACAACCTATCAAAAATGATTTTCAGCTCATTTTGTGTTTCATGCAATTCAGATGAATGATTAACAGTTTATTTGTACTAACCTATCATGAGACTTGTATGTGAACGATCAATTGACTCAGCACGACGTTTCCTCTGAGGTAGCTCAGTAAGGGCATCTCACTGCACCACCTGCATAAGGACGTGGCACTGGTTCGTGTTTTTAAAACTTTGTTAAAACTCAAACCCATCAACTGTATTGAGGTGTGTGACAAAGGACACCCTGCGACAGGGTAGGGCCACGCTCACCTGGCTTGGACTGAGGTCATGGGGTTTATTTGTTGGTGTCAGGATTGTTTTTGTTGGTCCAGATTGTCCATGTCCACTGGAAGTGTGCATCTGCTGCTACCTGGAAGAGATTTTATTGTTTGCTTTTTGGTGGAATGGAGTAAAACTGGACACATCGCAGACATGCTGACAATCTCTTCAGATGGTGAGGCAAAGAACGAGACAGGCCCCCGGAAATGGGGAGATAGGGAGACCTTCACGAAGCCTAAGGAACGACAAGGTTTTCTCCTATTTGGGTTAACGTGCAATCTTTGGTGAGATAGAAGCTATTTTAGGGGCAGCGTGAACTTCCTGTGGCATAGTGGAAGCGAGACATTAATCAGCATCTGGCAGGAACTGACCTCTGAAAATTAGAACCTTGTCTGCAAATGTCTGAACCCGAAAGTGTTTTTTTCCTCACTTCAGAAATACAGTGTGACAGACTGTTCCAAAGACGATGATGACCATGCTGGACAACCTTTCCCCTTAAAAACCAGTGGCAAAGTAAGAACTATAGGAAAAAGATATAGGGTTATATAGGGTTAGGGTTAGATATCCACGGGAGTCAGATTTGATGTGCTATAGTTTTTGCGTTAGATATGCTATAGGGTTAGGTTTAGATATGCCATAGTGTTATGGTTAGATCTGCAATAAGGTTAGTGTTAGATGTGCTTTAGGGTTGAGGTTAGAAATGCTATAGGGTTATGGTTCAATGTGCTTTATTGTTAGTGTTAGATCTGCAATAGGGTTAGCATTAGATGTACCATAGGGTATACGTTAGATATGCTATAGAGTAAGGGTTAAAGTTGGATATGCTACAGGGTTAGAGTTAGATATACTATAGGGTCAAATTTGAGCTTTGAGGAATGTTTTAGGGGCCTTGTACTGACTTTCAGTGATTTTATGATTCTGGCCAGTCGTATTTTGATGTGTGATACTGGTTTTTGCATTACACTCACAGCTCACACACAAGCATGGTCAGTCAATCTCATCTCTTTGGCATTTGCGCTTTATCTGACTATGTCTTTCCTTTGTTATCCGCACAATGTTTGAATTTGCTAAACCGCTGTAATCCTAATGTTCTAATGTTCTGCCTGGAACAACAAGGTAAACCTCGCATTAGGACATGCACCTTAATTCTGGCTATTACAACTGATCTACGCTGTTATGGTGTGCTATAATAAACTATACATAATAATTTATAATGCTGCAGGGAACAAATCATTTGTGCTTCTCTCATGTTTGTACCAATGTACCAATGCTGTGAGTGACCTTTACTTTTACTGTGGTGTCCTCCACATTAAAACGTTACATTTACATCTGCAGGAAATACCTCTCACATGGAAATGGACCATGGATAGTTCATACATTTATTTGTGCAGCAAGGAATACTGCGTGATCTTAAAGAGCAGCAGAATTTTGGGACCTTATGTTCTCTGTTTCACGTTATGAAAAGAAGTGAGCCCGTTTTGTGAAGCTGTTTCTGGAGGAGGGACTGGAATGCTTTCTAGCGACACCTGAAGAACCAGCATAGCAGCAGCAGCAGCAGTAGCTGAGCAGTGGGCAACTGTTCTGTTAGAGAGACCTGAAGTTCAAATCAATCCACATTCACTAACAGAGAAACTGCATCCACAATGTGGACTGGAAACAGTGAAAATCTGGGTAGATCTGTGTGTGATGTGTGTCTGTGTATGCACGCATGCTTGTGTGTGTGAGTGTGTGTGTGCGCGTGTGTATGTGCCTGTGTGTATGAACTCAGGATTGCAATGGATGTATTCTAAGATCAACAGAACTTTATTTACAAAGAAGACGTAAAGTGGGTATGCAAAGAAACAAGGACAGTGCTACCAATGTTAACATGAGAAGGAACCCTACACGCTCAATCCACAAGGACAACGTCTCAATTGAGCACATTTCCTTGTGCGTTCAGGCCAGACTCTCAAATTCAGACCTATTAATTACAGTTAAATCGATTCTTCTGTCCTCGTTGACATGGTTGTCCTCCGCAGGGTTTCGGCACGCGGCCGCTGCCGATGCCAGGTGGAAGTGTAACAGGTGCAAGCCGAGCTTCCTGGGCGTCGTCTTACCACTCAAGTGATCGCTATCAATGGGGCCAAGGATGCCTGGCCAGCGTTGATGAGACGCGACCACGTGTAATGTAATGAGGAGTAGGAGAGATCCAGACACCACCTGTTGCTCCGGTGGCTACAGGTTGATCCAAGACCGCGGCAGGCCTCGGCGGTTGTGCTAAGAGTGGAGGGGATGGCCTACGTTTCCGCGGACAACGTCTCCTCACCTTACTCGTCCTGCGCGCAGCGAAACGAAAGCTAACAAAAGGTAAATGGCCCTTTAACCGCGTTGTAGCTCACTGGCGGGCTAGCAGCCATGGGGCTCTGAGTGGATACACAGCCGCAATTCACGAGTAGGGCAGCAATTTTCCCCTGCGCCAGACTAAAGTTTCTAACGTCGCTAAATGCTATTAAAATCCTATTTTAAAAAAAAGGCTGTCCACTGTACAATATTCATCATGGACTAAAGCTGTATCGGAGAAATAGACCAGCTTAATAGTGCCGTCATGGTTGGTTTCCATGGAGGTTTCACACGCCTCAGACAGAGTAATATTCATTTCATATGACTTACTGCTGCAGTGATAAGGATAATTAAATAAGATGCTACCAGGCCCTGAAGGGAATGCTGTTGTAGTTCCAGGGATAATGGAGTTTTTAAGATGCAAATTCACTTGTCGAATTGGGTGCAGCATTTGTTCTGTGAGGTAATCGGTCTCAAAGTCACGGGGACCTGCCGACTGACCGAGGTGTAAGAACGAGCCCCAGGCCGGGGACACCGGCATCGTTGATGCGCTTGCTGCTTTGTCTCACACGGGCCCCTGGGTTTGTGTGCGCCACAGTCAAGCCTGGTGGAAGTAACAGCACTGTGGCGCGGTCTTTCTCGCTATCAGGGCGGTGGCCGCGCGGGATGCCCTTTTACTATATTGGAGCGATGCGTGACGGCTAAGCGAAGCTTCCGGGAGGCCGTGTGTGGGAGCTCTTTGGGGGTGTGCCTCTGTTGATGGACCGTGTCACCCCATGGTGCTCAACTAATTGGTCGTACTGCATGGTTAAGCTTTATTCTCTTCTCTTTTTTTGTAAATAATTTTAAAAAGCGTCGGTTGGAGTCACATGGTGGGAGAGTAGAAGAACGAGGACGGGCCTGGGGAGGGGGGTCGGCAGGTCTACTAAACAAAGCTCTGTTGGCTTGTGCATGCGGGAGAGCTTGGTGCTGGCTCCAGGAGCGAGTCCAGAGTTTGGCCCCACCGAGTTATCCGTGACCCACATATCCACCCATGTGTTAAGCTGCTTCTCTACTCCATTACTCCCCACTGCAAGAACGACCCGGGACAGAGGACAAAAAAGAGAGAGCTCGAGCTTTTTAATTTGGGAAGGGGATGAGCCCATCTGGAAGGCCCCTGTGCCGTGTCTGACCTCCCCCTACCCAGGAATAGTTTCCCGTTTCGGTTTGCTGAACAGAGAGAGCTCTAATATTCTGGGAACAGAGTATTGATTTATTTTTTGTCTGCTCTGCATGACTTCGGCTGCAGTAGAATTCACCTGAAGGTCTTTGCAGCTCCTGAAATATAGGCATCCCTAGGTCTATAACAGACACAATATTGATTTCCGTTTGAAATGATTATTGTACATTACATTTCTCAGATACAATATAAAAAAACTATACATTTTGCGTCTGCTGCAGCCACAAAGATTGTGACAGGTTATTGTACATTTCTGCAAACAGAAATTAAACCTAATCTTCTACCATCTTGTATAACAAAGAGTCTGGTGATTTTGCAGTCTGAAATCAGCTGTTGTGACGCTGTCTTAGTGGTCTATTGACTATGAACCACAGTTAAATATGAGCGTTGAGTACGCCATTGGTAATTTAAAACCTTCACTCTTGGCTGGTTTCCCCATTTGAGGCTTGACAGCTGACAGGCGATTCCTCTGACGATTGAGGGCTCGTTTGCGGCCCAAAAGACTGCACCCAGGCCCCCACTGCGCTGCTTGTCCGTCGAGTGACTGATCGAGCCGGTGATCCATGTTTGGTTTATAATGGACACGCTCCTCTGGCTGATTTTCATACATGTTATTTACTCTTTCGGCGGATGGTAGTTAAGGCTCCAGTCAAACAATTCATCACAGCCGCCCCTCAATCTACCCACCGTGGGGAGATCCCTGCCCATAAATAACACTTAGAAGCGATGCTCACCTTTCAGATGTCATGTTTTTGTGTTTACTTTTAATTTTGTGTCTAAAGACTTTAGTCTTCTTTCATCCTTCTTTTATTTTCCGTTCAAATAAAACGCTTGTGTGACTCTCTGTATGTGTGTGTGTCTGTGTATGCGTCTATATCTGTGTGTCTGTCTCTGCATTAGTGTGTCCGTGTCTGCACGTGTCTGAACATGTGTGTCTGTCTCTTTGCATCTCTGCGTGTGTGCATATTAAAATTACTGGAGATTTGTTAACCGTAACACTTCCTGCTCTTTGCTTGGTGTAATTGGAAGTTTGGCACGCATTACACACAAATCTTAAAGTCTTCGTTGTTTCATCATTTGGATCTAATAACCTCTATCATGCTAATAACAGCTATCATTAAGTGTTTGCATTGCAGAGTTGGGTGTTGTTTGAGGCTGTTGTGGCTAATGGTCACTGATGACATACAATATGCTAAGAAGACCGTTAGAGAAAAATAAAATATATAGCATTGAGGGTCTCAATGACACATGGATCGAGTTTAACTTGCTAGCCAATGCTTGCTGCTAGCTAGCTTGCTATAATACAAGAAAGTTATAGTTAAACTTAGCATGCTGGGATAAAGGAAGTATTTTACAAAAACCATATTTATTTAAAATGTATTTGAATGCTATACTAATTATGTTTATGTAATTATAAACATAAATATAGAACAAACATCCAATTATTATAATAAAATATGGTCACTGAACAGCAGAAGGAAATTTAGTTCGTAAATTAAAAATAAATTAATTTTGTAAAAAGTCACTTAATTATAGACATGCTGGACACTACTGTAATGACATGAGAAAAAAACTTAGTAAAATAGAAAAATAAATTTCCATGGAAAGAAATATGGGGGCACCCCCATAAAGGACCTGAGTGTGGTTACAATGATGGTACACAGATGCCAACTGTCAAAGTCAACAGTCAACAGTCAACAATCTTTTATTAAAGAGCCAGCTTAGCTGGTTGTGGGGTTAGACTGAAAAGGCAAGGGGTTGTTGGCAAATAAATAAATAAATATATATATATATATATATATATATATATATTTTTTTTTTTTTAAAGGCGTCACCGAAAACCCCATCTCCCTGTCTCTTTTCATAGTTATGCTCTTTCAAAAAAAAAAATGTACCATGTACCCATGGTGAATATTTTGTCAAAACCTATTTCAGAGAAGAAGTAAAGATTAATAATGAAGTAATTACAAAAACACCTCCCCTGGCTCCCTTTGCTGCTAGCTAAGGTGTCAGTGGGATAAGCTTGGGTAATAAAATAAAAAAATTTTAATGACTAAAAATATGGATTGCTATATTGTCCTTTAAAAAAATTACAATTATTGGATGAAAAACTATTGGAACAGTTCTTTAAGTACAACATTTTTGGAATGTCTTGTGGAAGTTTTCCCCTGTCTGCTATGTTAGCTATGAAGTTTCCGGCTGAGCTCCCATGGAAACAAACGACAATGCACTGTTGAATGATCTGCTGTTTTCGTGGTGTTGATTTTGAACATTCATGAACAAATCCAGCAGATAATTGGGAAAGTCTGCTGACGGAAGTAATAGGACTTTTGCCTCATGACAGTAGCTATTGAATATTCACATGGTCGCTCAGCAAGCCAATGGCAGGTCTGACACTCTGTGTCCATTGGACACTGTCCATTGCTGCTCCATTCCGCTCTCAACAAACTCATTGACTGAGGACACTTTGTTTTTTCAGCATTGCGTTGAAGTCAAAACGGTTTCATTAGCTACTTTATTGGGAAGGCTTTCCCTGAAGCTGTCGTCGTCTGCCTGTTACTTCCTTGTCTGGCAGTCGCCCGTCTGCTTTACTTTCACCCACCTTTCTTCGCTTATCTGTTTCTCCATCACTCCACTTTCCTTCTCCAGCTTGTCAGTGAACGTCTTTGAGAAGCAGTTTGTCCTGGCGTTTCATAAAATATTTTTTTTTTTGCAAAATCGGTCTGAAAGAGAGGTCTATTTTACTGCTAAAAAAACCCAAAAGGAATCCCGTCAAAAGCTTGTTTAGTCTTTGAGTTGTTCAAGTTCGACAGTGTTTCGGACCGAGGGACATAAGCAAGTTATTATATAGATTTATTGATGAATTTTGTCACATTTAGTTCCAGAGAAGAAGCAGAACTTGACAACTTGCTAATAACAGTCAAAAAAATTGTATTAAATAGCATTTTCTGTAGTTTTTGAGGATCTTATTTCTTCTACTCATAAAAAGAAAAGCCTATTTCACAAAGTTTGATTAGCAGGTTGCCAAAGTTTTTATTTGATAGTAGAAAAAGTCAAACCACGGAGATCGTATCCTGCTTTTAGTTTTTTTTTTTTTTTACTGATTGATAGATCAAAAATAGTTTTATAATTTAACGTCTGTGGAGCAGTTTGTTCCTGAGCTTTGAACAAATCATTGAAACATTCAAAACCCACATTTTAAAAGCCTATAAGTTCAATTCTGAAATCCTGTTTGTGTGGAAGTCTGCTCAGAGGGGGGTTGGTCTCAACCCCAGATCTTTTTAGCTTTTCTTTCCTATGCCCCTCTCTAACATGTGTTTTATTCTCTGCACATGAGCTGTAGACTCCAGCCGGCAGTTCAGCCGAACACATTGGGTCCATTCATTCAGACAAGTTGTGGTGGGGTTGAAGTACAGTGTAGAACAGGAAGGAGATATCACGTTTCTGGAGATGTGGTCATGTGACTACAGTTTCCTTACAGGATCCAGTGATCTGTGGTGTCAAAGACGACTGAAGTTTCAAACAATGAGCATTCTGAAATTTCACTAGGATCTTTATCAAAATCCTGGTAATTAAAGTGGATGGGACTAATTACTGACTTTAAGATTCGCACATGTTGCCACTGTTGTTTTATTTACACATGCACAGATATATACATATAAATATATATATATATTATTATTTTTGGCTAATAAAAAAAAATCCCTGTACAGTTTGGAGCTCCAGTCTTTAAGTACAATTCATACTGAGACTGAAAGTAGGTAATTTTGGTGGAAATCGTAGACCTTTTTCATATCACGAATGCCTAATCAGTTGCCTTAAGAAGCAGAACATAAATAAGACAAAAAATAAATATTCATAGAACAACCAGTAATATTGGAGGAGATTTTTCTCAGATTTGTTTTCATGTAGTGTTTTTGTTATGCTCAAACAGCAACTGTTGGACAGTAAGGGGACTGAAAAGCCAGCGTATGTTTCAAATGGCCGCCGCTCTGGGCTGTCAGCGCTTATCAGACCTCTAAAGTGAAACGGGACTCTTTAAAAGGGACATGGATCTAAAATCCTGTGACACAGGGGGCGAGCTTCAAACCTTTATTCCCTAGCACCCCTCCGTGTCTCACCTGTGAGGAGGGGTGAATCACTAAACTGAGCCGTCCTACAATCCAGTAATGATGCCGCTGTCATTTTGGCGCACATGTTGGTCTAATTAATGCGCTGTTTTCAGGAGGTTAGAGTGTGCTCAGGCATCTGACTCGCAAAACAAAAGGTTGCCGTTTTGAATCAAAAACCCGCTGCACACCCTGCATCGCTTCAGCAAATAAGCTGCTGTGGAAACGGTTCGATGTAGAAACAAGAAGATATGTCAATTGCTCTGGATAAAGCTAAATATTAAATGTTTAAAGCTCTCATCAATCCCCCCCACCCCCCACCCCCGATGAAAAGGCTAATTTCAGGCTGATGCCGTATGAAGATTTCAATTAGATACAAAAGAGAGAGGAACCGAACACAATGGATGGAGTTTGAAAAGGCGAAAACATTTTTTTGATTTTATTTTTGTCTTCCACAGAAGGGAAAAGAACAATGCCGGGTTCCTCCTCAAGTCGTCTCACGCCAGCCTGTTCAAAATTATAAGGTACGCCTTTTATAACACATGTCTATTTTTACAAAGTGTGTGTTGTTTCATATTCGTTAGATCAGCAAGGGTTTTTTGTACTTGTGGCCAGAAGGTTTACATCCTAGATTGTGCACTGTGATTGCCACCCGGTCTCTGGTGGCTCTCAACCCTGCATTATTCAGTCTGTAGGTATGGATAAAAAGCACTCTTGAAACATCATTGCTCTGGAGAAGTGTCTGCTAAATACCTTCTTTTTTTTTGTGACTGAATAGTACCGAAATGACAGTCAAGCACCTCTGCATTGTCCGTTATTGCTCCCACAAGCCCCTGGTAGTAGGACAGGAGCGATCTGCTTCGCTGGCAACATGCGAGTAGCCGTGGCTCGGCCAAGTCCCAGCGGACAGAAGCCGAGGATGACCACCGCCCCGACTGAGAAGGCCATCTGCAATGTGGAGATGAGATTATCATGAGCGACATGTCATACGAGACAGAAACAAACAGACGCAAGCTCCCTATTCGAGGAGGAGCTTTCTGAGTCGCATTGAGCGAGAGGGGTGGGTGGGATTTTCTCTCAGATCCATTGGCAGAAGCCACCTGAGAGGGTTGCCAGTTTGGACCTGGAGCAGACACAGGCTTGAGTTAAAAAAAGCATTCTGTCGCCGGAATGAGTCTTCCCACCTAATTTGACTCCTTTGTGTAGAGTGGAAAAAACGTCAGCCAATGGCCAAAAGGGGTCACGTGTCCATGGGATGTTAGGAGATCGAGACAGATGGGGTGACAGTTTTAATGTCTGGGGGTGAGCTATGCACAATAGGGAGTAGTTAGCATGAGAGAGAACATTAGCATGAATGTTCGAATTAGTAAGAATGTTACCATGAGTGAAAATGTAATCATTCAAAAGAATTAGAAGAGTGAGAATGTGAATGACATTGTTAAGAGTGAGAATGTTAGCATTAGGAAGAATGTTAGAATTACAATTAAAAAAACAGGAGCTATCAATGATCTTTGATAGAGAACATTGTCAAAATCCAATTCTGACATTCCACTCAGTGGTTTGTGCTGCCCTACTGCTCAACCTTAACGATGTATTTGAAAAAAAGAACATCAATCTTTCTCGACGGTTCTATTGGAACATGACAGTATGGCCTTAGACTTTAGCGTAGCTTTATTCCGTCACCGTGAAGAAAAACAAACCTTCCATGAAGAGCGAGCCTTCTCTTTGCAGGTCCCAAGCTGCACATTTCTACTTATGCTTTTCCAGTAAAACAAACATGCCTCTGCAGCCTTCCCCACAGACCCCCCACTGACAGGAGCAACATGCCCCGCTTTCCTATTCATTCTCATGGGCCGGCGTGACAAGTCTTAATCAGGGGCCGACATGGTGGTGGTATTCTGTTACAGGTTGGCTCAGCCCGCAGACGGCTTGATTGCAGCGCAGAACTGCATTCGATGAGCTTATGTCAGACCTTGATTAGACTGGAAGGCTTGCAAGCGGCAACCGACGTCACCTTTTTGAAAATAGTTAATCTGTTCCTGAGGACATTGACTCCTTTGGCTCCCACTAGCTCTCTGTCTCTCTCTCT
>JAOVYW010001233.1:0-16524 GCA_025775045.1 Hiodon tergisus | reverse complement strand
ACATATATATTGCACATAGCACATAGTTTATAGCAAATCTTGGCCCGAACCCCTGCCAATCAGTGTCACGTCCACCCCAATGTGTGAAGAGCTTTATATACATACATTTTTAATTCAACGTTAATTATCATTTTAAATTCAACAAAATTATATGAATATCAGATGTTGTTTATTTCACCTTAACACATGTTATTTCAATTAATGTAAAGCTGTTAATTTCAATGCATTAAACATATGAGTACTATATCCCACAATAGCAACATCAAACACTCCCGTCTGTGTCAGCACAATCTATCTGTGCTGTGTATAGAACATTTTTTACATATCCCTGCAGGATCTTTTGGCACTGTTAACTGTCCTGCTGGACTCACCCTCACTCTTAATAATAAGACTGTTAATCATTGGTGTAGCTTCCATGAGCAATTTCACTAGCAATATGGTGCCACAGTGATCTGGCAGAGACAAGAGTCATCCGTCCACTACAGAACGAGGAAGCCCGTCCACATGGAGCACAGGAGGGCGTCAGCTCCCTGCAAGCAGAGAGTTGAGATGGGGACTGCAGGCGGCAGTGACTGAGTTACTGTGTGTTGGCCACCAATGTGGTCACATAGTGCTGGCATGCACAAACAAGGGGGGCGGATGTGATGAAAAGTGTGTGTGTATGTGTGTGTGTGTGTGTGTGTGTGTGTGAGGTATCCATGCCTGCCAACTGCCAGCTCCTCGGTATGAAAGTTTGTTTTTAATTATAATTAGAGTGGCCAGCAGGGCAAATATCAAAATAGCATCAAGAAGTCCTCTCCATACACAGGTCCTCTGATCTCAGACAGACGTGGTGACCACACCAGCCTCACAGCATGTTCGCTTCTCAAGACCCACCTCTTCCCAGATCTGCAAACGCTCAGTCGAGTTAAAAGCATCTTCCTTGGTGCTAGTCACTGCGATGGACAGTGACAGAATAGGATTTGTCAGGCACCCGTCTTATTCTCGCTTGTCTCCCACCCTTCTCTGCAGAGGTGTAAAGGTGTGGGGCGGAACATGGAGAATCAAAAAACCTCATGTCCAGAGCGGCAATGCCCAAAGCTCTGTGCGTCATGGTTTCATGAGCGATACAATCAGCTGATGTTGAGCAAGAAGGCAACCCCCCCACCACTGAAAAAAAAATATCAGTCCTCAAGCTCATAGAATTAAGCTCTGCATTTGCCCTCCTCCCCAAAATATCCACCACTCTGCTGTCGCTTAGAATATTTGGGAAACTGTTTGTCGTTCTTCTCCCATAAATTGTTGGACAGATGGCCAATCCCAGATTAAAAGCCAGGGTGCCTTTTAGAGCTGTCAATCATGAACGCATCATTAACCCCCCCCCCCCAGTCTTACAAAGATGTCATTTGTTTCATCCCGCTGGGAATTGTTTTCTTTCCAACGGCTATTTGTAGCAACATTATCAAAGCTTGAATGAAGGAGACAAAAATATACGATGAAAAACTCCTCTGACTGGGACGCAACAGCAAGTCGTTCAGTCATCATGCACAAGCAGCAAAAGACTCACCGAAAACATAAACACGCCTCAACACAAGTCAGCCACGTCAGCACAAGGAGGCAACTGAAACATGTTGTCTCTTTAGAGGAAAAAATATCCCCAGCGCTTTTATTTATATTCTGTTCACAATAGCGACACTTTCAAAACCGACTAAAAATACTTATAATCCCCCCTTGTGTGATCTGCTTTACTGTAGCGTGAGTATCAGTTAAAAATCTCAATGTTTCTATGAGCCAATCAAAATAAACGGTTTTATGCAAAGCACCCTGACGACATTGTACCATTTTTTTAGAACAGCAACTCATCATGCGAGACAGAAATGTGTAATTATTGCTCTTGCGGAGTTTTACCCTCAAATAAAACAGTCCAGGTGCCAAATGTTTTGTCACTATGTACATCTACAAAGAAATACAGTCTGGAAAACAAGTAAACGCCACATAGAATGTATATTCGTGGCTGATAACAGTCACACTCCGTTCTGCCATCTCCACACGGGTCTTTTTTTGTGATCTTGACTCATCCTCCCTCATGTCGCGGTCAATCTTGATCAGGCATTTGCCTTTCTCAGAGCAGTTCTGTCCCTGAAGCAGTGTAACATATCTGTTGCTAGATCCTGAGAAGCAGGATGAACAGTAGGTATGTTGCCTGTCGGTATACGGCTAGTGCATTCTAGACCTGAACCCCATCAGTTTTATGCTCAAATCCCTGAACTGGTCCACAGACTAGCTTTACTTCCTCACTGTAGATGTGAGCCATGTCATGGTTCACATTGTCATGAATTACGCCTCCCTGTTAAACTGTCATCTCATGGTGAGATGTGACTTCACTTTCTTCACAGTGTAGAGGGTGTAATAGGTAAGTTTGGTAAAGTATTCAACCATTTCGTTTAACCAATTTACTACGCCACAAAATTACAGTGTATCCAACAATAGGACAATTACAGAAAGGGCCATGCTATCGGAAAGAGGGCTGGCTCCTAAAGAGCTTTTACAAGACGGGCGCCGAAAACATTGCCATTGTCCCCACACCTAGGGAGTACAGCTCTCTCATTCCCTGTATTTTTCACACCAACGGGGGTCCCATTCTGCTGTAGATTAAATGAAACGCTGGAAAGCGCGTTAAGAAATGCAAGCCGAGCAGGGATCGGTAAAAATCTAACTTTTTGTTAATTTGAGACTCCCACACTGAATGAAGCTAAATCCTCTGGGCTGTTAACATTAAATGAGCGATGAATAATTTATGAGCTTTGGACCAGAACAGTGGAACCCTGCCAGAAACAGATACTCCGGAGCAACTGTTCTGCGGTCAGCGTCTGACAACAACCGGCAACCCCCCACCCCCCCACCACTACCACCATCCTGCAAACACAACCGATCGATGGGGCAGCTTTCAGAACTCCACTGATCAGAGATACAAGGCCTGTTACACACATGAGCAACAGGGTAGAGCCTAGTGGTCAGAGATAAATGAGCCAAAATCCCACGAGTTAAAACTTTGGAAATCTTTTAGCAGTGCATAAGGGAACCAACCGACGATGGAAAAAGACATCATCAAAAATATTCCACTGAGCAACTGATCTATCCAAAAGAGGGGTGGTGCCTGCTTATTTGCTGAGTGGAATGATTCTTGGTGAGCTGTAAAGTACACCCAAAAACACTCCCAGTATTGTGTGCAATCACACTCTGAAATCTTTATCCGGTCATCAACGACATCAATTAATGAAGCCTGCTTTGATCTGCCAAAACCGCCAACGTGTCATTTTACTTCTGTGCAATATATATCTTACCTTTTACTTTCTCTTCAATGGTGCTCGACACCTCAACAGACAACGATACCATTGAAATAGCCTGTTGTTTTTCTAACGTTGTTAAGGATAAAATTATAATTCTGTAGAGTGCATAGCGGACAACCAATAGGACCTGTGCGGTTACTTTGATAACAAACCAGACAACTGGCTATTTCTCAACAACACTTGCCCCAGCTCATATGCAAAACTCGCTAAAGACACGCGCTGTGCAGCAGCAGAGCAAGACGAACCCATGATTTTGAGAAGGGGGGTCAACAAGTGGCGGTGGAGGGAGGTGGCAATCTAAGAACCCTTGCTTTCCGCAATATCAGAGGTTGGAATTCATTCATTTTGTTGGTCTGCGCCGCTGCCCTTTATTACATCTCTGTAATAAACACCCTCATCTTTATTACACCCTCATAAAAAGCAGGGCCACTGACCCATCTATTTGCATCCTAATGCTTTCCCAAACTGACTCACTGAGTATTAGTCACATTACCAAGATGGGAAATTTAATTAAAAATTTGTTTTCCTCCCCAAACAAAAAGAAATGCATGCTTCATGCTGTGTTTTAATGCTTTGTTTAATGTGTACAAATGAGAGCAGATTAGTTTTCCCAATGCGTGTATACTATCTTTGTAAATAATTTAATGCATTGTACTTACTATAATGTGCTATTCATGCATTATTTATGTTTTTCTAACAGTCACAAGCAGGCCTGGTGTTTAAAAGAAATATATATTAGGCTACAATTCAATTCTGAGACGAGAGCTCAACAATTTATATACCAGATTGAGAAAGATCCTCCACAAATTCCATGTTAAGAGATTTGTGAAATGGCCTCTCTGTCTCAAAAAGGGCCCACACTCACAGAGACAGATTTATAATTTTGATCTACAATTGTTGCCTGTCTATTGGCTACTGTTTGGTTAACCAGACAATGTTCCTCCACAGCTTGAATATAGATTATATGGCTTCTAAAAATGCACACCTTAAATTCCAAACCAGAAGCATGAATCCTACTGTTTCCCATTATGAAGAAACATGTCCTTCTATGGGTTGAGTAATAGCCCTCCTCACATTTTGCGACCCAGGCACTGTGAAGTGATTTGTCGCGATTCTTAGTATGTGTCTGATTAAGGAAATACTGCCCACGGTGCTAGACACTCTTGAGCCTTCGCGATGCAGTAGAACCCCGCACGCCAGCACGCTCTCGTTAATAGGTCCACTAGATTCGCACACAGAACTCTGCCAACAGCACACACAAACATGCCCCGAACTACCGCTTCCCCGGAAAGCTTAACATTGCGCGGATTGCATCTATATCCTCCCAGTAGTATACCGTACGTCACGCGTCAGGTCCAAATACAATAACTATTTATATAAACAGGAAGCGTTTGGTTTGTTCTCAGAACACTTTGCTACTTTTCGAATCCAAAAAGGAGAACGTGATTTGTAGGTTGCACATTCGATAATCGAGTTCCACCTACCGTGTATACAATATTTTCCATTGGTTGTGTGCCGTATCAAATGTTTCAACAAAGTGCATTTTTTTATTCGGTAATTTTACTCGTGAAGTGATTTACTCTCAGCCACATCCGAAACATTATCGCATTACATATTCCTTCTGAATGTGTCCTTGCTGCAGTTTCATTCGAAACACAAGTTGCTGTAAAGACAACACATTTTTTAGAGTACACTTGTAGCGTTTCCATTTCTTCTTCCGATTTGCATGCCCATTTAACTAAATCTAATATTTTTTCTATAAAAAACTGTCTGAATATACCTTTAGTCCTAGTGAAGATCTAGGGGGAAATCTTTTTTTTTTTACCAAGCGCAAGCGACCCCCTGAATCAACACTAATCCCGATACAAGGACGTTCACAATAAATCTTTATTCTTTATCGTTTAACAAAATACTTAGCTTTGCCTTATAATAATATGGGCCTATTATACATTAACTCCAGCGTTCCCGTACAAAGATACTGTATTTAAAGAAATACACCGATTATTACCTCTGTCGCCATGTTGCCATCAGAGAGTACAGGATCTGTCCCGGTGCTGAAATCGTTTCCACTTGTTTTAGTGGGACTGTGCAGCGGAGCTTCGCGGGAAGGTGGGAGGGACAACCCGGCGGGAGTGGAGGAAACAGCTGCCGAGGGCTTAACCATCACGTTCAAGGGATTAAGCACGCGATCTGTTTGTCTTTGCTGAAACCTGACTAGTTCACTTAAGAGGAGCTTTGGGGGAGGCAGGGTTCTATTGAGTTATTAAGGTATCATAATACAATTTTAAAAGATTTCGTTGACAACGTCAAAATAAACGATTCATCAAATTAACTTGATCAACAAATAATCAATATAAGCATTATTTTTCATACTCGATTAAGAATGCCTACTGTGTACGTTTTGTACGAAATGCACGCCTTGAAGTGTAAATTTCCCTTCATCCTTAATATTTCAGATGTAACGGTTCTGTTGCAAGATTTCATTGCACCGATCCCACTATTTCAGCGTTCTCAGTTACAAAATGTATGCCAGCAGTCAGCCCCTTAACCGTTAGCTAGCCAGCCTGTTTCTGCCACGATGCCGATCAACTCCATACTCTCCCACCCGCCGCTTGAACCTGCACTTTCGTACATGTCTCCCGAACAAACCGCTCGTAGAACCGAACCACAGACTCACAAAATTCTGTTTTTCGGCTCCGTTCGCCGCAATATATTTTCACAATTGACGTGCATTGAGATTTATTACTAAACAAACTAAATAATCCGCACGTACTTCCAAAATGAGAGTAGAAAAACATAATCACCTTTAATTACACCGTCCAGTTTCGTGAACTGCTATCTGCGTTAAATGGTCTACGATTAAGTTAAAACGAAGAACATGTGGCAGTTCAATTTATAGAATACAACGAATGGGAGATTTAATAGGTTAAGTCAGTCACCGACCATAAATAAACCAACGAGTCCTGACCTCCTAGTGGAACGCTAACTGGACGGATACGAAAGACGTATGAGTGTCTATAAAACAGTTGCTAGCATTTCACAACAGGCCTACTTAGCATGTACTTAGATGAAGCACGGCAACGTCGTGACATTTCGTCCTATTCAGAGAGTTCCTACAGAGAAGGCCTACGTATATGGAGGACCAAAGTACTCAACATTAAATTAATAAATAAAACATGAAAGACATTATTTTAATTTGAAATTATTCTGTAGGTGCTGCATTATAATGAAATATGTCACTTTTAAACATAATGTAAGCATATTAGCATATTTCAAAAGAATATAAATTTGCCAAATTATTTTTCATTAGAACATGTATAATTTCATAATGGCCTGTGTATTTTATAGCTTTTCATTTCAACGCGGTTTTTCCAATAATAGTATAATACTATATATAGTATAATTGACTATGTATGACCAAACCTTCCATATTACTAAAACAAAAACACACATTCCTAAATTAATGCATGAATAAATAGATACACGATTTTGTCCAATTTATATGCATGTAAAATAATCTTTCCTTTTTCTTAATTTAGTAACGTATAGGCCTGTTATGTGGCTGGCTAGCTTGCTAACGTTGGAGTTAATCTCTTGAAACAGCAAACAGCCACACACAAAAACAGAGAACATATGAAAACTTACATTTAGCTAGCAAGCTAACTTAACTAATGGACGGATCCTCCTGATGTTACTGCGACTGCAGGATTGAGCCACTGAAAAGCATGTTTGGTCTGGAGGTATAATATAACAGTTTTGGTCAGGTTTTTAAGTCTGAAATGGTGGTGAGACATCAAAGCAGAGATATCCTGAAGGCAGATGGTGATGGTGATCCGAGATCTTTGAAGGGGGAAACGAGAGAAAAAGTTGAGTGTCATCAGTATAACAGTGATAAGAAAACCCATGAGCAGTGATTAATTTGCCTGGATATTTCATGTATAAAGAGAAGAGGAGAGGGCCTAGTATTGAGCCCTGGGGCACTCATGTGATAAGGTTGAGTGGGGCAGAGAGTGTCTCTCTAGGCAACCTGGTAAGAGCGACTAGACAGGTAAGAATCGAACCAGGTTTGGGCGGTGCCTGAGTCCTTTGACCTCAACCTCTCCCAGTCTCCCACACACAAGTCTGGCCGACAGCTGGACATTAGCTTTGCCACCAGCTCTACCACCAGCCTTATTGTTACACAATGACCACCACCTCTTCAATTTTTTTTACTTCAATCTCTGCGTCTTCCTCCTTCTCCTCCTCACCTGTCTCCTTCCAATCTGTACTCAGTAAACCATTCCACTTATGTTACTGCAATAGACAACTTCGTCATCTCATCCCCATGCTTCCACCAAAGCACTGGTTCTTAAGACACCCTGCACACCTCCTGAGCCCCACTGAGAGCTGCAGGACAGCCTGCTGACCTGTCCATCTTCAAGTCCCTTCTGTCTAACTTCTCCACTGCACAGTCTTCCACACTCACCAGAGGTCCTACATCTCCTGCAGAAACACTGACCCACCACCTGTCTACTCACCCCCTCCGACAGCACTACATACCACGAGCCTGAATTTAGAATCTAGGAATTGGTGATTGCTAAGTCTTGCTAAGAATTAGTTTTAGCTCTGTATTGATTTTATATTGAATGTTTGTTATTTACTTATTCTCACCAAAGAAGACAGTAATGGGGGAAAAAGAAAACATTTTGTAGATTTTTGTAGCGCAAAATATTATTTGCGGGGGAAAAAAGGCGACAGACTTAATGTGCAATGAACTCAATATGTATCTATATTGAATACATGTAAAGGTAAATTACTTGTTCTATTCTATTCTATTAGCACATTTATAAATTAAAAGTGGATTATAAATTTTTTAAGTATTATGAGTATGGTCTAAGATGTGATAATTGTATTGCAAAGGATAAAGAAATTTACAAACTAAAATATGAGAAAGAGCTAGGAAGATATGATAAAAGCAACTCTGGAACTAAAGGGTTCTAATTCAGATCCTTCAAGAGAAAACAAAGATCAAAGCACTGTAATATGATTTTTTTTTAATTAACTGTAGTTACTGTAGTTACCCCCTATACATAATGTTGTTTTCTCTTGTCATATTTATATATTTAATTACTTTCCTCACATTACATGATTGTCAGTCCCTACGGAGTAAGCAAATGGTGGTATACCACAAACAGCAAACCATACAAATGATGCTATAGCATCAGTTAATTAGCTTCCCCTGGTGACGTCTGAAATATGTTCTTCAGGCTAGAGTTACACCATCAAAGATATTGAAGTTTATTATGCAGATAGCTGCTGTTCCACATTTCTATACATGCTGGTCAGTGTGCAGTTATCTCGCAATAACAAATGGTTTCCTCTTCCCTTAATGTTAATTATAATTCATTAAGTCCAAGTTGCTCACTGTTGTGACGATCAAACGAGCCACACATTCAGGAAGCAGGAGGATGGAGATGAGTCTCGCCAATCAATAAACCTGGTTAGCTCACAGTTCACATTAGCCTAGAGAATGTTGGTGTCACTGGTCCATGGCTAGACAACCTGCGACAGCACAGTAGCAGGCGATGGTTTCCCGGTTGTTTTCAGCTATAAAGAGTAAAATAATCAATCGTACAGGATTAGCAAATCAGTGGCTAGACCCACCCGTGGTAATTGACTTAAAATTGGCCATTTAATGAAAAACGTGATGAAATTCAGAAATGTATTATGACAAAGCCCCATTACGAAATTATATGCGTTCCAATGAAAAAGCCATTGTGATTATTATTATGAACTGTAATATGGAAACATTTTAAAAAGACATTATAAAAAATATATCATAATAAGTAGCACTTATTCTTGGATCATTTCAAAATGGAAAAAAAAATTGTAAAACATTTTCTATATTCATTTATTTAATAATAAAATAATGTATTTAATATTTTATCCATTTTTATTTGACCTGTACAATAATTTTACAGTCACAACAGTAGTAGTAGTAGTAGATGTGAATGTATGTAGGATTCTGAGGTGCTCAGTTGGTAAAGGTGACTGGGCTCTATGACATGGATTCTGCTGGCTTGAATCATGTCATTTGCCCATTAAACCCGGGAAAGGACAGCCGTGGCAAACGTCTCCATTGAACTTCCCTGTTGTGGCTCTCCTCCATTTGGAGTTAAACCAATTGTTTAGGCTTTGTAGCTGGCAGTGTGTAAAATTATGTGTGGTTCGAAGACTATTTGACCTGAGGAGACCAATCATTCTACTTCCTCACCATTGCTATGTGAGATTAAAGAAATCGTGATCTATTCGCACAATTAGTGTTCTCAGATTATAGAGAACATTTCAAATTTGCAGAGCATTTCAGTGTTTAATCTGATCAGACATTCGCTAGAAAATGGCTAGACTTTTACATTCTATTCATTTTACAAAGAAAAGTACTCTCATAAAGAATTTTGAAATATATTGGGTCAATAGGAGACTCTCTTCACCCAACCTATAATAATAACGGTACTTGGGAGCCGATTTCATGCCCCCCCCGTCGTCTTCTTATTGTTACTGAAGGATGAGCTACATTTGGACTGAAACGTTTCTATAAATGCTCTCTTTGATCGAAATACTTTGACAAGTTTCTCAGAATTCCCTTTGATGCCAAATATCAGCCTTGTAAAAAAAAAGGCTGTATATGCTAAATGCAAGTTATTCACTTAATAGATTTTCTCCAAAAAAGTACATTTTCAAATATTATCATGAGAAATTAAAGCAATATTTTAGTTTTAACAAGTTACTTTAGTTGAAATAAATAGCATGTTAACAGGCAATGAACAGGTAAAACATTCATTTTTATTTCTTTTTTGCTTTAAAAACAGGGCGCCTCAATTTTCTCAGAGGAAACGCTGAAGATGGACAAAGTGCCAGCCGGTCGGTCGGGATACTCAACCTTTGTTGATTCCAATATTAATCACTTAATGAATCACGATCATCACTGTGTATCAATTACAGACTACGTGTGTGCAACAGTGTTATATTAGCGAAAGGTCAGGCCTTGCCTTCAGGAAGAATTAACTCATCAAGATTAACCCAGTCAGCTCATTAGGGATTAGGGATTAGGGATAGCTTTAATTCTAAGTCATTAAAACTATGAAGGGGTCAACCTTTTTATTAAAAAATGTGTTCTTCCTGGTACTCTAATTTTTTTGAAAGAGTAAAACATAAAGCAAAATAACACATAAGAGATGGATACCCTGCTAATTCCTTCTAGAGGCCCTAGATCTAGATTTTTAAAGGTGTGATGGGCTGCCAGGAATTCACAAACCCGGGAGCGGAGAAACAAAGTTCCACAGGCAGCGGCACAACCATGCTGCAAATAGGACCACACTCCCTCTTAATTGCCTGCGACCACTGAGTTTTCAGGGGCTGAACCGTGGAGCTGTGTTTCAGGGGATACAAAGCGGCGGCAGCAGTCTGAAAGAGGAGATGAAGGGTTATCACTGAAATTTGCATCACCCCTCCGAAAATGAAAGGAAAACCCCTCTCACTCCGGGGCTGCCTGTTGAAGACTTTAAAATGTATGGAGATTGTGTTTCTTATCCCATCCTGGTAGAGCTTCCTTTAGCCCTGGTGATGTGAAATTTACTGCAGGTGTGTTGTGTTTTTTTTTGTGTTTTTTGTTTTTTTTGTCGTTTCTTCATCTTTTCCACACCAGCTTTGTGAAAACATGTGTCACAATTATTGGCACCCCTTGAATTTTTTAATGAACAAAATCTAATAGATGTATATTCCTAATGAGAATTTCGTTTTTAAAGTAAGAGTCTTTGGTAACTTGTAAGTGGTCATCCATGTTTCATCCTGTTTCACTTAGGGACAAATATGACAAACAGGCTCCCCTAGTCATCCATCAACATGAGAAAAGCCAGAGATCACACACAAAAAATTCAACAATAGGTTGTTGTCCTTCAAAAAACTGGGCAATGGCAACAAAAAGATGTATCTGAAAATGCCAATCTTGACTGTTAGTGCATTAATTATGAAATTTAGAACAACTGGAGCTACGATGACCCTGCCCAGCAGAGGAACATTTTGCCCTCATGCAGAGTGAGGAGGATGGTTTGAGTGGATAAAAAAAAAAAATCTCCAAGGATCACAGTTGGAGAATTGCAGAAGTTCGATACATCTTGGGGTCACCAAATCTCCAAAACAACAATTAGATGGCACCTCCATCACAACAAGCTATACGTATATATAAATCTCTTCCTATGTTCTCCCCCCATATCAGACATTATAGGAGATGACTCAGTGCTGTTATCTTGGCAAAATGAGGGTGCACAAAGTAATAAATGCAGGGGTGCCACATAATTCTATAACATTTATAACAATTATATTATATATAACAATTATATAACATATTCAAAATGTAACTAAATTAAAGGTTAGACTTATCTCCTATTCTGAGCGTAAAATCAAGCTTCAAAACAACTATTTTTTACAGACTTTTTTTTCCATATTTAAGTAGGCTGCCAATAACTCCGGAGGACTCTGTACATTTTTCTCCCGTCGTCTTTGTAATTCACTTCACCCCTGCTCCCCTAGATGGCAGAATAGGATCCTATTTTCACAACCATCCAAACATTATTTTTGTGGCTAAAAGAGATTGACACAAGATCTCAGTGAATAGTAGGGCCCGTGTGTCAAAAGAGATTAGAAGAACAGAGTGCAGATACATTCCAATGCTGAGGCACGAATGTTCTTTTTCTTCTTATTGTACCTGAGAGAACATCTCTTACCAGAGCACAAGACTTCAGCTCAAATTTGAGTCCAAAATCCAGTACTCCTTCCTTTCCTGCTGAATCATTTGTGTATGACACTGAAAATATTAACCCACTCCCAGTAAACAGCGATCTCAACAGAGAACTTGGTACCATGTGTAAAATCTATCTGGGTGATAAGGATATTGGTGTCTCCTCTTGCAATTCCCCTTGTGGCCTCTCCGTTCAGGTCTCTGTGTGCTATGTTAGGGTAAAGTGTCTGACTGGAGTCTGCAATCAAAACTAAAAGTTGTGAATATCTTCATCATTGTCATTACTAATTTTCATTAATATTAATATCAACAACAGTTTAAAAAAAAATAAACAGTTAAATTATATCTGTATTCAATAAAATGTTACATTAAGATTGATGAAGATTGATTTTACATTGATTGATTTAGGAAATGCAAACAAACGGGAGAACGAGCCAACTCCACACAGACAGTGGCCTGAGACGAATTCAAACCCTTTACTAAATGTTGTTAAATATCTGTGGATATTGCTCCTGTTACATCCTCATACTTGTCACTTTGGGTCTGTGTAATGTTGTTCATTCTATGCTTGTCCCTCCCTGTCTCTTACAGTTATCCATGTTGGTTTCGTTGGTTGGTTCGTTCCCCTGTCAGTCATCGCTAGCCTGCCTGTTCCTGAGCCACATTCTGTGATTCTGTGATCTTTGTGCCTCTCTGTCAGTCGTTAGTGGTTGTTACAGGCTCACAGTCACACACACGCCCACACACACTTAGCTCATTCTCAATCTCCTCGACTGATTTGATACGAATGGCATAGTGGCACGTTTTCCTTCCGTTTACAGGTGGATTTAATGTTTGATTACGGTTTATCCCTTCTAGAACCCTGAAAGGGACTGTTCATAGGTAAGATCCATAGATCCGTACGCTATGAAAGAATCTGGGAGGTACTGTCCTGCATTTTTAGTTAGAGGGGGCTAACTGTCACTAGTAGAGCCGGTCAGATAGCGTGAGTTTTCTTTTCCTTTCATTTCTTTGGTACCATTCAGCCTCCCATGGGGCGTACTTCAGTACTTCAATAAATGTCCCTTTGTTTTCATTGTATTTCATTGTGGGTTGTCTGTGTTGTACACCTGACTCTGCATCCTGCACTGACTACATGTATGTGCATACAGAGTGTTCCCCTATCCTTCCTAGACATACCACTTGCGGTTTTAGTGTCAGCTACTGAATCACACCAACACACACACATCCCCTGGGCCTAGGTACCACCATGTCTACTTACTTCACAGCACTTACTTCATTAATAATATAATAATTACAATAATGAAAGAGGAGCCTTCAATCAACTGTATCTACTCACCAGCCTTCTTCTGTCATAAAGATATTGTGTACTATACATACACCTCTTCATACAATGGGAAAGCCAAAAAGGCGTATTACTAACCACTATGTGCAGCACCATACAATTTGTGCAGTATCCAGACAGAGGGTTTTATAATCTGGTGATTTCAACTGTAATGGTCACCTGTTGATGACATTGGCATCTGTATCACCAGTTGTTGTTAAGGAACAAATAAATTCTATTTAATTTTATGGATTTAGGAGTTGATGATGGACAATTTTTTGGGAAAAACTAAAGTATACTTGTGGTGTTTCCAACATATTAGTGGTTAAAAATGCTTTAAAAATAACACAATGTGAAAACTTCTCAATAAAATATTTGGTCTTTATTATTTGTCATGCTTTTCATTTAAAAAGAGTTTGTTTGAAAGAAACACTACAGACAGAGCATGAAAACAAGGTGTATAACTGTATACATTTCCTTCATTAAACAATCATCTTAATGTTCATATTTCACTATACAAACGCTACACAATATACATACGACAATTTGGTCCCAACTTTAATAATAAGTATGAAGATAAATAATGGGGGAAAGAAAGTGGAAGATTTTTTTTTTTTTTTTTTACTTTCCTCGGGGAGAACCGGCTACCGCACGTTTATGTATATTCAGGTATGCGAGTCTGTTTCTGTGTGGTCTCCCAGAGTGGTGACTTTCTGGGAGTGAGGTCTTCAGGCCATGGCATTATGGGAGGGGACAGATTCAGGGTCAGGTTCGATTTGCAGCCGATTCCTCGACCACAAAGGTGTAATTATACTGCAACACAACACAGTGCAAAACACTATATATTACGCTTTACACACAGATTATATCCTGCACGCAGTATAACAAACACAAATAACATAGACAGACAGACAGACACACTTACCTCATTCTCAATCTCCTGCACCGATTTGATACGAATGTCATTTAGAGTGTTCGAAGAGATCTGAAAGGGGGAAGGAACGCAGAATAGCAGTGGTATAAAAAAATAGCACTGGTCTCTCCCTGTCAAAAATGTCCCCGATACAGTGAAAGCCTTAAAAACAATCAGCATAAGCCTTATAGCACGAAGAAAATAAATGATCTTTTTACAGTTTGGTAGTTGAGGTGAACATGCACACCCAATAAGTGTTTTTAACTTTGACAAAGATCAAGAAGCTCATAAGAGAGTTAGGAATAAAACTGGCCAAAGTACTTACAGTTCCATTTGGTGAGGCCTCAAATTTTGGGTGCAGGGCAAAGGGGACCCCATCCATAGCTAGGAAAGATTGATGGGAGAGTGTTTCAAAGTGGTCAGACAAACTGGGCAAGAACACACAGTCATATTCATATACCTGAAATGCAATAGATGTTGCTGCTGTCATAGACACTGGCAGAGGAATCTTTGATCTCAAGGTTACTGCGGCGACGGCTCAGCTTCCCCACTGATGTAGGTGGGCCGTTACTATGGATACAACAAAAGGTATAACCTGTAACAATGCTGGGGAAACAGTTCATAATAAGTACTTGAGGAGAATGTGGAAGCGAATTGTTTGGTTTGAAGGCGTGTACAGGGCAGTAGTACCTTGGCCTCAGGGGCAATGGGGGTGCAGGTTCATCCAGGGAGAGCCGGTTGATGCTCAAGCTAACGCTACGGGGCTTGGTCAGGGGCTTGGGGCTGGAGAAGGGTCCTTTTTTACACCAGATCACATATCCATGCATGTCCCTGAGAGAAAAGAGGGCTTGTCCATGTGTTTCGAAAACTTAACACAATACACACTCCAAACTCACTGTAGTATGCGTGTGTGAACTTAACTTTAAGGAATTTAACCATTCTTCTCTGATTTTGACAATGTGACTGACCACAAAAAAATAGCTATTGGGGGAGGGACACACAGCTCCACAGCTGTTATTATTTTAATAATAACAGTAATAGTAGAAATAGTAGTGATTTTGATGTGTGTGTGTAGAAAAAAAATACAGTAGTCTAAAGTTTGGACACAATTTTCTACATTGTAAAATAGTGAAGACATCAAAACTAGAAATTATACATCATGTAACTTGTGTTAAACAAATCAAAATATAATTTATGTATGAGATTCTTCAAAGTAGCCACCCTTTTACTTGATGACTGCTTTGCACACTAAAACAAATTTGACTGGTACCGTATATGGACTAATTATATATACACACACATACAGTGACAAGAAAAAGTATGTGAACCTTTTGGAATTTCATTATTTTCTGAATAAATTTGTAATAAAACGTGATCTGATCTTCATCCAAGTCAAGGGTATTGACAAATATGTGTCTAAACAAAATAAATTCTGATCCCTCATGTCTTTATTGAACACACTCATTCAACATGGCAATGGAAAAAGTGAACCCTTACATATAATTAATAACTGGTTGACCCCACCCCCCAGCAAAAACCTCAACCAGGCGCTTCCTGTAACTGTGGATCAGACCTGCATCGTTCAGGAGGAATTTTTGCCCATTCTTCCTGGCAGAACTGCTTTAGCTCTGTCATATTCTTTAGACATCACGTGTATGGCTCTCTTCAAGTCATTCCAAAGCATCTCTATTGGGTTGAGGTCTGGGCTGACCTGGCCACTCCAAAAGGCGGATTTTGTTTTTCTAAAGCCATTCTGTTGTGGACTTGCTCTGGTGTCTTCGTTGAGCTCTTGGTGTCATTTTGACTGGGCACCCACTTCTTGGTAGAGTAGCAACAGTCCCAAATTGTCTCCATTTGTAGAGTGTTTACCTAACTGTAGACTGGTGAATTTCTAAAGTCTTTGAAATCACTTTGTAACCTTTGCAAGCTTTATGTAAATCAACTATTCTTGATTGTAAAGCCTCTGAAAGCTCTTTTTGGCAAGCCATTACTCACATAAGTGTGTGTGCTTCTTGTGAAGAGCAAACTCCAAAAGTTTGAGGGGTTTTTATCAATCAAAGTAGCTGTAGTCCACACCTCCAAACTCATTTTCTTAATGCTAAAATCTGACTCCAATTAGCTTTTTTGAGGTCATTAACTCAAGGGTTCACTTACTTTTTCCACTGCCATTTTGAAAGTTGAA
>JAOVYW010001232.1:5878-16525 GCA_025775045.1 Hiodon tergisus | reverse complement strand
GATGTTGAACGAGAGGGCCTGGCTCGCAATCTCCGTTCTAGTTCATCCCAAAGGTGTTCGATAGGGTTGAGGTCAGGTCTCTGTGCGGGCCAGTCAAGTTCTTCCACACCAAACTCATCCAACCATGCCTTTACGGACCTTGCTTTGTGCACTGGGGTACAGTCATGCTGGAACAGAAAAGGGCCTTCCCAAAACTGTTTCCACAAAGTTGGAAGCATAGAATTTTCCGAAATGTTAATGCCTCAGGTTACCAAGACATTTTGGAAAATTCTATGCTTCCAACTTTGTGGCATATTTCCTAAGCATTCTAAGGTTACTCGAACATGAAACGTATCAAGCTGTCTTCTGTGTTTGTTGGTTCAATTAACAAAAAGGGAAAGGAGGTTTAGAACAACATAGCAACAGCCACTGCTGTCTCTCGTAATCCCATTGATTCTTTTGACTGGGGCTCAGTTCTTCGTCCTTTAATTATGTTATTGAACAATTACCATGCGGGGGGGAAAAAAACACTTTCAAGATACATGGATGATGCAGCATAATGATGGCTCATAATCATTCTAGCAATCATAATTGTCATCGTAATCAGCAGCACTTAGTTTCTCTGACTGGAGCAGAGGCACAGCCACATTTTCTGCCAGACGTCTTGCTTCAGAGAATATCAACAATACATACATCCATAAAGAGGCGCACACATACATAAAGTTTCATCGGGAAGTGTTTTTTTGGGATGGGGCAAGAACGATCAAGCCCAGAACATGGATTTTGAGCCAACCACAATCTCAGCCTTGCTTGGTTCTCACACTGAAAATATAATTTCATTTAGCTACCGTAAATTTAGATGCATAAACATCGAGCTATACTTGCCTGCGGCTGGAACAGCTTTACTATATTTCCTGTTTTCGAAGATTTTCATAAAACCTAATTTAGACCTGGTTTTTCTGTTCACTTGTGCTGAGGCCAATAGGGAGGCCAACAGGGATGCGGATGGACCATCAGGGAATACTGTACGTGCGGAGCTGGAGAAGCCCGGGCCGAGGTGGAAGCCTCGGAAACAGGGGATGGGCACACTTACTGGGTGATGCAGGAGCACTGGTCCCTCCGGAGGTGGAGGTGGTGGTTTTGGACTCTGGTGGCAGTGTCAGACGGGGCATGCCAGTGTGTAGTGGTGGTGCCAGCATCTGGGAGGCGATGTAGTGGCTGGGCACCTTCAACTGCCCGCCTCCATTCAGCTGCAAACCAAGAGAGAGGGCACAGATCAGCTGGAGAGGGGGAGATATGGCGGCTGGCTTGGAGGGAGCCCCTCACGGGCATTCATTCCTTCACGCTGCCACTCTCCTCTCTCTCCACCTGTTGTAGCTCCTCTCTGTTATAACTGAATATAACTGGGAAGACGAGTGCAGCACGAGCTCAGCCCCCACATTCAGGGTATTTTAGTGTTGCGACACTCCCGCACGGCCACTGACAGCCGATCCTGGTCACTGTCCTGTGCAACTGCCTGACTGCAGGGGGAGACTTTCAGTGACTTTTTGGGAGGGGCTCTATGAGCCAGCCTGAAAAATCTTCTCTCTTCTCTGCACCTTCAACCTCTTTAGGAGTTGAGGGCCTACATCTCAACTATTCATCAACTCTTCACCGTTGACATTCATCTAAAAAGTACTGCCTCATTCCAATGAGCTACATAAAGAGTAAGTTAGCATGTAACTCTCTTTATATAAGATCCTAGACCCTAAAAAATGAAACAGACTCAAACATTAAGGGCTGTATTTTGGTGATAATTGTGCTATGCTCTAACGCAGGCGCTAGGCACTGGTGAATTACCGTGGAGCCAGTGCAAAGGCAACTTTTTAAAAAGTTGGCTTAAAGTAGTACATATGGGTGTGGTAAGGGAGGGGTTACACAATAGCCAAGCAGACTAATCTATGTTATCCCCTTTAAGTATGGAGAACAAAAAATGACATAAGCATAAATAAATAAATAAATGTGGAAATAAATAATTAAATACAAAAATAAACACATTTTGGTAATGAAATAGGCTATGTATGTCATTTTTAATTAATTAATTTATGCTTTTCTTCATATATTTATTTCTTTATTTCTTAATTTATGCATTTCTGTGTCCATATGTTAATTGAGTTGGTGGTCCTAACATCAGTCTGAAGCAGGATTGGTTATAGCGGTGTGATCGGATCTACTACCGATGCTTTGACTTGAATGGTACAAGTAGCTTTGCCTTGCCTTGCCTTTAGCTCGTTACTAGCCGCTTAGCTGATGAAAGATTCGTACATGCCGTTGCCAATTAGTGACAGATGTTGAAAACAACGCACCCAATGACTACCTTCAGTTTCGTCTGGTAAGATTAACGGAGGATTTAGTTCAGCTCAACACTGACATGGATGTAGAAGTTGACGTAGCAGGGCTAGACAGTCTGTCTGGTTCGCCAAGGTTCGCCAAGCTGACCAATCCTGCTTCAGATTGATGTTAGGACCAACCACTCAATTAACACCGCCATTCCTACACTGTAGAAAGAAAAATCTAATATAAAAAAGGTGTTGATTGGCAGCAGAGTTTTTGAACAGGAATACTGCGGCTTATTTAATTGTCTGTAATTTCACATGCATTTCCTTGGTGGAGACATAGGCACTAATCAATTTCTCGGAGTGCTTCAAATTGCTGTTCTCGGCAGTAGCAGTAAATAATACAACCTGCATTAGACAAAAAGAGCAAATCCACCTGTGCCCTCGTGAGCTAACGGCATTCAGTGCACCAGGCAGACAGGCACAGGTTTCGCTTATTTTGAAAGCAAATGTATCTGAATGCTTCGTCAAAGTCACAAAAGCATGTGTATCTGAATGCAACAGTCAAGTCACAGATGGGATCATGGGACGTAGCAAGGAAAACAAGTGAAAACTAAACTTATTGGAATATAGAGATCACGGAGAGAAGAACATACAAATATAACATACTGAATGAGATGCCCATCCATAGCTCTCCGTAGGCAGGTACAGTTAAAACAATCATTTTTCTTACCAAAAATGTTTAATGAATGTTTTGCACGCAGGTTTTTGATATGTGTGGGAGGTGTTTAGCTGCTCGTTTGTAAGAATCCGATTTGCTGTTTTGTTTTTCTTAACTTTTTCTTCAAATCGTGATGGCTTTACAACAACTTCAAACTCAAAGAAAAAAATCAAGCACAACAAAAACTCAAGGCTTGCGATGGGGTTTATGGCTCTAGTCTCCAGAATCCACAAATCCGTCTCCACCCATACATGATAAGCCTTTTTTGACAGGCGAAAGGGATATGGTTCCACGCTATTTTCCAAGGAATTATTCTTCTGTTTTAAAACACAGAAACTTTTTGCAGCCTCTGCTTGGATTTTCTCCAGCCCTAAGAGTCCTTCTAGAGACTTTCCAAGCATCCCAGCAGCCTCCCCATCTGACATGGAACCTGTAAGCTGACCGGTGTGTAAACTGTTATTCTATATGTCTGCCTACTGCGTCTCGCAGGATTTCCACGGGACTATATAAAACCTGCCTGGCATTAATTCACATTTTTTGGCCAGTAGGCGCTGCCGAGTTGCTGTTGTGATTTTGTGATTTGAAATCAGGAATGTCTTCAGGAAGCATGCCATTAACTTGAATTTCCTAGCTCACGGTTGTATGAAGGTTTCTTGCAGAAACTGACTGCTTTGAGTTATCGCTCAACCATGCAAATCCATAAAGACATGTGCACAAAGAGGCCCTAATATATAAACACAGGAATTTTTTAGGTAGTAAAACAAGAGTGACCATTCTTCCTCAGGACTCCCCCCCTTCAGGCTTTCTCTCCTGGAAAAACAGCTGATATTAGCCCATTGGCTCCGTAGTCCGAACAAAATCCACAAATCTCGGACTTATGACTCCTGATGGCAATGAGATATTTTTACACCATTCCACCCCTGCTACTCTAACAAACTTTACAATTAATTTAATTTTGCAATTACAGTGGCTCAAAATAAATTGAGCATCTTCACCTGGAGTAAATCTTCCTAAGCAATTTCATTCAATAATCATTTTGGTATTATTAATATCTATCTATCTGGAAGGTACTCTAATGCATGCAGCACAACCTGCAGCAAATTAGAAATGCCACAAAAAAACCCCAGAAATAAATTGTTTTGTTCTTCGCTCATTCAAAGTAAGCTAAATGCATGTCAGTGTTCCTGCACACAGGGATGTCGGAAGCTCAGTTCCATATATTTCCTGTTTGTCTATGAAGGTTAGGGACCATGGCAGCTTAGAGAGTAATGGTTGGCTCAAACCTGTGCTCTGGCTGAGGACAGACAGGAAATGATGACGAAAGGGATTTTAGAGCAGGCTTCCATGAGGCAATCTGCCACAGCGATATGGTACTCAGTCAAGGTTTTGAAGATTACAGTATCTCCCACAGCCAGGGAATGCAAACTCACCTGGCCCAGCTGTTGGTTTGAGGGGTCACAAGCCAGGGAGACCAAGTCCTTCAGTGGGTCCTGGGAACTGATATGTGGCGGGTAACGGATGGCGTTGTGGGGGAAGTAGGTGGAGGCAGCCTGGGGCAGGATGGAGGTGGCGGGGAAATGCAAAGATGAAACGGGGAGGGGACTCCTGGCGATACCTGTGATGACAAAGGTGGCAACAACCGAAAGACAGATGTTATTATATACATTGTTTTAATTCACATGAACAGTTTTAATTTAGATTATATTTTTTGCAGAGGCTAAAGTCTATGTGCATAGAAATATTTAAATATAAGTAGTGCACTAATGCAGATTATTTTGTTGAGCAAAACTAGCAGAGTATTGGGACATTGCAGTGCATTATAATTATAAAAATAACACAATATTCCAAAGTACAGTACAAAGAGGGATAAAATAAAAATAAATAAAACATATACCTGTTTTCCCCCCCACATTATATTTATATATTATATTTAATTATTTATTGAAACATATCATGTTATTCAGTAAAGTGTATAATACAAGGCTACTAAACAGCTAAACCCTCAATCTAATACTGTATCCGAGGCTAGCAGGAAAAGCTATTTATTTTTAGTCATTTTAACTAGCTGATTATCCCAGTTATTATTAGTAATGTGCTAGTTTAGTGGGCAATATTTATGATAATTAATGTCGGTAATGTCACTGCCTTTGCCATAGGAGACCAGGTTTTACCTTACAAGTCCCCTTGAGTTTGAAAGGATCCCCACATTATATTTATATATTGTATTTAATTATTCATTGACACGTATCATGTTATTCAGTAAAGTGAATAATAAAATGCCACTAGACAGCTAACCGGGAAAAGCTATATATTTTCAGTCATCTTAACTAGCCGATTATCCATCAAGAAGAATTTTAAATGAACAACTTATCTGTTAATAATACCTGGCTTAAATACCAATGGTCAATTGACAATTTGAGGGTATATTTTTGGGGTATATTTAAAGTATTAAGCTGACAATAAATGGTTGTTTTTTAAAGTATTTTTGTTTATAATGCGGAAAATAGCTGTAAGCAGAAATTACAGTGGACAAACAGCAAAAGACAAAGGATTCTGCATTGAGATCAATGAGAGGATTGTTCAAATACAGAGTCCAGTATGCATGCATGCAAATAAACAATAAAGTTCTGTGTAGATATCCCAAATGTCTTTTTTTAAATCTCATTTTCATATTATGCGCAAGTATCGTACAGTTAGTGTACTTTTCCCATGCTTTTTAACTTCATTAGTTGCTTAGATGTAGGCTCGAATGACAAAGTAGCCTATAAACTGCACCCATCAAGTAGACAACTATGTCAGCAGCTCCGATTCTACCATCAGCACCCTTGAAAACACTAGTGACCTATTGTTTAATAGCATCTGCTAAGCAGCTTTAAAAAAAATGAATAAATGAAATGGTTTTGAGCCTGCAGATCTTCTGTCTCAGATTGCCACTTCTTGCAGTCCAAGGAAAGTTCCTCCATAACTGGTGTGTCGATAGTTGGCTATCACCTCTGTCAGCTCAGCAACTGATATTTAGGGTATATCACTGGAGTTAAAGAAGAGTCTGGCCGTTCCATGAGGAAAGTGTTTGGGGAGAATGGATCAGGATCTGTTAAATCTGAAGAGGTATACAATATTTAGGCACCCTAGCTTTTTAATATCAATATAGACTTTGATGTTTATTATTTGTTTTCAGCATTAATGTGTTAGTAGAGAAAAAGCTATTTCTATATTTCCAAACATTCGTTTTGAGAAAAAAAGAACAAGGCATTCTACAACAGATGGTATGGTCTCCACAAAGGCCTGATCCGAACATCATCCAGGCAGAAGCAAGCGAGACAAGCCAAATCTGTGAAGGAACTGTGGAAAGTACTCCAAGATGGTTTGAACGATCTATCTGCCAAATGACCGATCGCTAAGCCACGCCAAGAAAATACGCAAGCTGGCCAATGACAGCGCAGTATAGGTCTGGCTCTAACTGAGGTCCGACACTTTCCTGGCAGCATTCCATTGACTCCTATGCAAAACCTACACATTTTATTCATTTTCTAGCTTTTTTTGCTGACTTTTTCCAAGACATGGTCAAACGCTGTTCCTGGGGCACTTGGAATACTGATAATCACTACCTGGAGAGGTTGAAAGGAGAAGTACGATTTATTCCCTTTCCAAAACCTAAAACAAATCCAGAGAAATGTAGGCTGTGGATAAAGCTATGTGGACGTCCTCATACCCAGTTGAACCCCTCAAAGATCAACGGGCGCAGCTAAGTCAGATAAGATGGGCGCAGAAACCTGCGGAGCTAACCAGAGTAATGATGTTCTAGCACACTACAGGTTCCTAATGTAATTGCTGGACTGACCATTCCAGCGGTCAGGGCCATGAGAGATGAGGCAGAGACATGACAAAGTCTCCACCCTTGGGTGCTACCAACTACAGAGGTGCTCTAGGATGACTTATTTGACATACCATATCTACAACAGAAAAACATAAATATTCACAACAACAACACACTCATATACATCTCTTAACCCCCTTATATAGTCAATACCTTCCAGACAAAACCCACAAAGCTAGCAAACGTCGACTTAATGAATTCTCCTCCCCCTACACAATCCTATTGGGTGGAACCCTCCCGTCACAATAAGGAGGTGTTTGTTTGCATGTGGACTCTCAAATCACGCACCCTGGAAGCTGGAGACAGAAGAGCAGGGGTAACTGTTTAGCATATGACATTATGTTCCTGCTTTGTATCTCACATGTAGTGTGTAGTCTTATCTGTAGTCTTACACTAACTGCATAAACGTCAACTATGTATTATGTTGCTTAAATCCCTGAGCCCTGAGTAATAATTATTCCGAGCTCCGCTAATCACCCCATGTAATTATCTTTTCCACAGGTGGCGCGGCCAATCCAACCACTCAGCATCTAAAAACACCAGCTCGTATACGGACACACGTGAAAGCTATAAAAAAAAACCCTCTCATTAAAAGTTCTACACCTAACAGTCATGTGCCGCATTTTATTATGCTAACATTTTATCCGGCTTTACGGTGCAAGTATGCTTCGCCAATAAGGAAGCTCTAGAAAAACGTAATGGAGACTGAGCAGACCTCCGTTACAGTAATGCTCGTTTGCTAACTTACTACTGAATGTAACGCCTACTGCTTTTGCTTTTTAATGACTGTAATAGTGAATAGAGACCTACCCAGCTTTAAAGGAACAGTGTTGATCCTTAATATCGTTGTCCTCCGAGATCAGTAGGCTTCTATCTAAATTTTTTTCATGTCAGTTCGAGTCAGTTTGACAGCCTGAATATATAACATTCAAATGCATAATGAAAACCCTTCTGTCTGCTTTTTTCTGAAATCAATTTTTCGTTTTTCCAAAATTTTGATAATATTTCTCCATGGAGTGCTGTTATAGACAGTGGCAGCGTTATGCTAAGTCTGACAGCTTGTCGGACATAGTCACAGGTACTAAGGGGGGCGTGGCTTAACGATCGGTCAATTGTCTTTTAAAACTGTACGACAGTATAATCTACGATAATTGATGCCGTTTTAAAGGGCAAATATTGATTTAAAATGTTTTTATTTAATTTTCTTGGTGTTTCTTGCCGTTTACTGGCCTTTATAGTTTTTATTTTATATTTGACTCAAATATGACTGGCAGAGGGTATAACCCAGTGGGTCATACTGACTGGAAAGGATCTTGTAAATGTTCCACATCGGGGGTCAAAGAGCCATCAGTTAGGTGGTGTTTGTATACCAGCGATCAGTGTGACAGTGCAAACCGAGAGTTGATTTTTGGGAATCTATTCTTAAGTTCAATGCTAATGGACCTAGCCTCTGTGGGAAGGTGGCTGACCACTGTCGGGATATTCCTCACCCACTGTCTCAGGTCAACGCACAAGTGGCCAGAAGACTCAAGGCTTCTTCCCCTGAGCTGAGGCTCTACAAACAGTTGTCCACAGACTCGCAGACATCTTCCTCTGCAGTGCATACGTCGCACAGCGTGAACTACACGTTGGGGAGAACTTGGAAGATCCCTCCACAGGACCCTGAGCAGGGGGAGGAGGGCACTCTTCAGGAAGCACCCGTGTTTGATGGAACATCTGATGTATGTTACCGGAGATGGCCACGGCACGTTCTCAGAACAGGAACAGCATGGCTAGTGAGGAAGGGTCTATGGAAGGGCCTTGTACTGAAACGAACAGCTGAAAACCACTCTGTTTATCCTCATACCAATATATCTATATATATATACCCACTGAGTGTTTCCTTTGCACACAGCGTTGTGGCAAAGTGAACGTGTATGTGCATGGTGTGTGCTCCTGGCTCTTCGTAACACACAATATCTATTTGCGCAGCATGTAGTCCACACATGAGCTTTTATGATACGTGTAATTCTATAACTTATGCTCTCTAAGCCACTCTTGATGGGTTACCCAGAAACATGGGGCACCTCCAAATTGAAAAATATAAAACCGTTCGACAAACATTGACAGCAAACAAGTGGACAGGAATATTTCTACAGCAAAGGTAGGTTTTGAAATGACAGAGTTGTGCTGGCATTAATTAACTAACCCTAACCCTAATTAAGCAATGCAACCTGTATTTTATTTATCACTGGAAACGAAAAAAGCAAAACTGGATCCATCCTAAATGGACTATGCCCAATATGATGATATTAATCAAAAGAAGTCAGAAATTTCAGGGCTCAAAGTCTGCGGACCTGTGATGACAGTCATCCCCGCTAACAGAAAACAATTTAGGTAAAAGTTATCTTTGTGGTTTCCCTGCTTATTGAATCCAGCACACAATTAGCACAACAAAAATGAATAAATGCAGAGTGTGGTGCACTGGGCACAGCCTCAGAGCTCACCACTGTGAACTGCGATCACGGGCCGATGGTGCTGGGTGAAACTCAGTCTTGGAGAGCTGTCCCCGTGAGTCGGGCTGTCCATCTCAGTCTTCTTCACAGTGGGGGAGATCCCTGGAAAGGGCGAATGACAAACATGGCTTCTCTCACTCCCACGCTCAGTAGGTTTGGGAATTTTTTTTTTTTTTAAACTAGTCCCTCTTCTTTCGTTTTTTCCTTTGAATCGCCAAATTATTAAAAAATATTTTCCCCCCATTTTGGAATTTCCAACTTTGCTAATGCATCTCAGGTTGTCGCTACCAATCATGCCACCATCTCCTCCTGCCTCCTAAGCTAGTCGTCTTTGAGCCGTCTCTTTTCCGCACTGCTAGCTATTCAGTTCGCACACGTGGTTCAGCACAGACTGGAGGAGAGGCACCTCCCTCTCGACAGTACAGCAAGCTTTCATTGGAAAGCTTCCACCATTTTCTTTCTCAACTCAACTACACAAAATACACACATTTTCTAAATCAAATCAACAAAAAGATAAAACAAGATAAAATAGTTTACACACACACAAAATAAAACATGTGGGTGCTGGTGTAGTAGCTCATTTTCCCTCAGGCTGTGGCAGGCAGCTGTCTTGGACTGCTTTAAGTTGGTTTGTAACACGGCCAACCGGTTTATGGCATCTTGACATTGCTGGACTAGGAGGTGTGGGTAGAAGTGGCGGTTAAAGTAGTGAGTTTTAATGCCAGCTGACTACTTAGGGCGTATCTCTTGGATTTGTAAGGCCTTGTGCTGTGAATCTCGGCTGCTATTTTGGAATCTGATTGCTCTTATTAGGTTGTGGATGAGCAGGGGATAGCAGCCTAATTCAGCCTAATTTGTGCTTGATTTGCTGTTGTTCTCATCTGAGTTCTTCCCTCGAGCCCCTCAATAAACTGTCCCTCTGGGTTACATTTTCTACACCATAACCCTACATTGTCCTCTATCCTCACCACAGGACCCTGTATCTAACTTTCATGTTGAGAGTAATTGGCTGAATCACACTGTAAAATATTTTACAGCAAGATCTTGTAGTTATTTTTAAAGAGCATGGCGTTCCTGCCTCCAGACATAGAACACCGTCTAACTCAGACACTGAGCGTGGCGTTCCTGCCTTCAGACATAGAACACCGTCTAACTCAGACACTGAGCGTGGCGTTCCTGCCTCCAGACATAGAACACCGTCTAACTCAGACACTGAGCGTGGCGTTCCTGCCTCCAGACATAGAACACCGTCTAACTCAG
>JAOVYW010001231.1:0-13724 GCA_025775045.1 Hiodon tergisus | reverse complement strand
TTGGTCCTCCCTATAGTTATTTTGCTGTACTTTGTGGCACCTTACTACTGTGTCCCCCAGGGGAATGCTTCCCTGTGTACCCGAGGGATATTCAGACCCACTTCCATGGTGTTAAACATGAGATCCATCTATTCAGAATCATAAAAGCTATTGTCATTATTATGCAGCGTGGCCATTTGTTTCAGCTCTTTTGTTTTGTGCCTTTAGAATAGCGGCTTTCTTGTTACTCTGCCATGAATAGTGTGAGACACGGTGTCGTCATCATGATTGACAGTCTTGGAAATCTCAGAGATTTCCACTTGGGTTCAAGTTTGCCTTGCAAATCACTTTTCACCCAGCACATTGTGTTGATGTTATATTTTCTTTTAAAAGAAATTGAAATTACTGTCCTGTGGAGAGAAATTACCACTTGCTGCTTTAACGTTCACACTATAGGTATGTTGTTTCATATTTTATTTCACACCACAGTGAAGTCCACTTAGAAGAATTATGCCCCCTGACTAATTGATCCCTCTAAGAGGATGATGCTTAAAAAAATATTTTATATAATTCAATTTTGTTTCTAAACTATGGCCTTTTTCAGTTGAAAAATGCTCTTTACCCTAACTTTTATTCTTATGTCTGTAAGCATATTTATTACATGTTGTTAATTATAAGATCACTAATAGATTGCACTGTACTGACAATACGTTCTAAATAGATGTGTCTTTATCATTTAAAGGGGTAGTAATAAAATGAACGGTGTTGCATGGTTGTCAATGTAAAGTAAAGCCGTTGAAACAATAAAAATAACGGAGTTTGAAATGTTAAAGTTACAGTTTGTGGAAGTCACTGTATTCCAAAAGAGTGATTTTGACAGTTATTATATTCAAAAAGAAAACTGACAATAACAGAGTCAAAATAGTAATAGTTTCCCTCCTTAAATGACTGATATTACATCAGGGAATGCCCCTACATGCACAATTGGTGCTCTACCCACTGACAAAACTCGGGGAAGCTGCTAACATCCATGGAAGAACGCCTGCTTTGTCCCCCCCCCCCCCCCCCAACACTTCCCATGTTCCCTCTGGTCTCTTCAACCTCATGTGTTTGTCCTGCTCTCCGATTGGTGTTCTTGTCCCAAAGCCCCCTTCTCAACTCTTTATGCCCCGATCCTTTGTCTTCAAGCTCCGGCACCTTCTTCATGTTTAACTGAATCGCAGCTCTGTTTTGGGCAAGGGTAGGGGGTGGTGCAAGGGGTGAAGCTCGGTGTGTCAGAGGCCAAAGCTGAGGGTCACCAATCCTGACCCCTGTCCAGTACCTGCTGGGCAGACCCAATGGGGGTCAGGCCCTTAGGTGTTTTAGTGGGTAAAGCTTCTATGTATTTTGGAGGGTATAATAAGACACAGCTGTAAATTAGGTGGGCATTTTTCTTTTACCAAAGGGTATGTGAAGAAAAGCAATATCTGGCTTTATTTTGACAAGAAAACAGCGGTACTTAAACAAATTAACGTGTTGACTGGCTCAGAATAACCTTTTGTGTTCCTGCCACACTGACTAAATCTAGCAGAAAATTAAGATAAACAATGTTTATGTTCAAAACTGAGTTAGCTGTCTTCAGTGGAAACATCAATAAAAGGCAATAAATTACTATAAATGTCATTATACTAAAGAAATATGATCTAAAAGAGCCAAATAATGAATTAACCAATAAGTCTGTTTAATTTTTTTTCCTATTTTCTAACAATTACAACACATATTTACTGTAGTATTAACAAAGCACTAAAAAGAAAACAGAAATAACAGAAACCGTTAAGAAAAAAAGAAAGAAAATGATTTTCTGGAAAATAGTGGCACAGAAAGATTCTCAGCTTGTTAAATACAATGCTAAAAGCTTCATCAATTTTCAGGTAGTCCATTTACAGATGGGTTGCTGGTAGCCTAAGATGGCAGCAGTAGATTCCATAGTGGTCTGTGTGTTGACCTCTTTGGTAGCCTGATGCTGTGCTGGGGGTGTGAAACAAAGAAAACTCATCCCTCAGACAGTCGTGAGCAAAAGAAAAAACGAAAGAATAGGGGAGAATGTGAGAGAATGATGAGAAATTAATGGCCTGGTCGGTTAGTAAATTTAATACTGGTGCAACAGTAGTAGTCAATGGCAGAGTACAATAGGAGGAGAGAAGCAAGTGTACAGAACATAAAGAACATAAATGTGATCTAAGACTGTCCTGTCCTGCTAAGAGGCCAGGCTATATGACAGAAGGAAAACTGAATATTAGTGCAAACAGGGACAATCCTTATGACCTTACATTTCTATGTTCACATGCCGTTCAGTGCCCAATCCAACCAAATAATGTATAATTAGCTTAAGTCCAGCTTAAGGCTGGGACCAAATAATGTGTAATGTCCATCTTACGGCTGAGACCAAATAATGTATACGTTCCAGTTTAAGGCTGGGACCAAATAACGTGTAATGCCCATCTTAAGGCTGGGACCAAAATATGTGTAATGGCCAGGTTAAGACTTGGACCATATAAAACATTTGGCAACCCGCTAATTGCACTTCATGTCACTGAATTTAATAGCGTTTTCGTTTTGTTTTTGTATCTTATTTTTGATACACATAAAAAGGAAAAGCTGTTAAATGCAGTTACTTAAAGTTTGATCAGAAATGTGATCAGATCCTTGCGATCCTCCACTGCCAGGTGCCTAGTGGTCCCTTCCCTATGAATGCGAACATCATCCGGCTGATTCTTCTCAGCACTTGCACCGACATGGTGGAACGCCCTTCCTGAGGACTCAGACGATCTGATGTCTACATCATCTTCAAGAGAAAATTGAAAACGTATGTCTTCCGCCAAAACCTCATGCCTCAGTCCTGAACCCCCACTAGCAACTGTTTTCTTTGGATGCTCATGTTGTATTGTTGTATTATTGATGCTTAGATTAGGTTATGTTTGTTGTTTACTTGTTTTGATGTTTTTGTGTAGATTATGATGCGTAGATTTTGTGTAAGTTAAGCATGTTTATTGACATCTCTTTGCAGCATTAGCCTTCATACCTGCTCTCAGTAATTGTCATTTGGCAAGACAGCTCAGTTTTGTATTGCACTTTAACCCCTAAAACCACAGCACTTTTGTACGTCACTCTGGATAAGAGTGTCTGCTAAATGCCTAAAATGTAAATGTATTCATTGGGTTGCAGAAGTTTTGTTTGTGTCACAGCCTAAATTTAATAGATTATGTAGATTTGTTCCAAATCCTACTTTGTGAGACCATGTATATATAAACTTATACTTATAATACTTACAGTATCCACACAAAATGTCTGCCATGAAGGAATACATATACTGATAAGTAAGAGCATTTATTTAGATGGACTGGAGGTCAGCTGGCAACTCTCACTGCTTCCAGTACGTTCTCACAACCGGGCAGCTCAGATGAGAGATGTTTACTTAAACAAGGGCTTTGGTTTCTGGGAAAGGAAGACTTAAAAACAAAACAACACACACACACACATAGGGGAAAAAAGTGTAACCAAAATTTTTACAACATTTCCCTTCGAGACTTTCATGCATGCCTGATAAAACCCAAGATGTGAATGGCATGCAGGCGGTTACTTGATGTGTGATTGCTGCCACATGTCCAGCCCTAGAGCCCATCTGCTTTACCTCAGGCTGACGGAGAGGGCGTGTGCTGCACTGCATGGTCAGGGGCCTGCAACTCCCACCTCTCTCCCCCAGGGCCCACAAATCAAAGTAATAACCAGATTATTAGTGAAGTGTCTTAAGGGAGGACTAAAAACCCACCCCTATGTAGAGTGCAGATCTGCTGTGGATTCTGGGACTGTCCACACAGCCATTGCGACCATGGAAAGCAAAGCTGTGGGTTATTTCCTTTTTTAAGTGCTGTAGAAAAAAAACTACTTTAACACTTCAAAATTATTACTGCTCTCTCTTCAGTAAAAGCAGGCCCCTGTAATTAATTATAAGTGGTATTCAGTAACAGCTTATTGGATAGTAATAGGTCATGTAGTATTGGAATGTACTCACTTTATTTTAGTTCAAACTTAATTTGGAGACAGATATTTCATTTTGGGGAAACTTTAGAGAAGCTTTATACTTAATTTATACTATTAAGATTAAATGCTACTGGATTATTATTTAAACCTAAATCTGAATGATGAATCAAAACCAAAGCCACTTAGAGAAGTGGATTTCTCCTTTTTAGTTTTTCATTAGTTGGTATAAAGCAATAGGAAGCCAGGAGCTCTAGAGCTGTAAAAAAATCTATTGACATGTTCCATTGAGCTCATTGATATTTACTTTTTAATTCTGTATTCATTAATGCATTGGATGAGACCAGGAAAATATCTGAAATATAAATGGACACCAACTGGAAAGCTACTCAGAGGCTAAATGCTAATTGTTTCAAGAAAAATAGACTGATTTACATCTGTTAATTGTCATTAATGGGTGTCAGTATTTTTGACAGATGCTTTATTGCTTGCTGTTTTGTGACTCATCCACCCATTCTCCTGGGGGTTGTCTGTTGTTCTTCTTTTGGGAGTGAAATCTGACTCCACTCTCCCAGCCCCCACCTGATGGGTCACAAATCGCGACCTCTTGGTTTATCCCATCTCTCTGTTTCTCTCTTTCTCTTCCCTCATTTTGACCATCTGATCATTGTCTCGAACCTCCCAATGTTTGCCTATCTCTCACTCTTCTTCATTTTTTTTTTGTGTCAATGTCTGCGAGGTCAGGCTCCAGTGCACCATGGCCTTGAATTGGATCAGAAATGAATCAATGAATGAATTTAATTATCAAAGCTTAACAAAGTATTTTATTAATAAATTTTCATGTAATAACATCCACTATATATCAGGTCTATACATCAACAAAGCCAAGTGGTACAACCCAAAACCGGTACCACAATTCAAAGCAATGTCCCACCCAGAATTGTATCTCTACCCTTGTAGTTAAACTGTAGTTCTATGACATTGTAACCAATGTAATTTGCCCATGCGTTTCTGTGTGTTAACCAGACAATGATATTGTTCTAATGGAACTCGAGGACCCTGTTCTGGAATCTGCCGCAGAAACGGCCCTGATTCAAATTTCAGCACAGCTCCTGCAGAGCAAAGATGCCCCATCCCCCCTCTGCTCTGCTCAGTATCTCCTCACTGATGCTGGTGTAAAATGAAAACAGATGATCCCAGGGGCGCTGGGATATCATCCTCTTTATGATCAGCAGCCCTGCGGCGGCCCTCCTCCCCCACGCATGATCATTTTCTTTGTTGCCACTTTTGAAAAACAAGTACCTACACAGTACAAAGCTGGCTTTGGGGTTGGACACACAGTAATTATCATCAATAAGTGGGAGCTAGATTTATCACTGTTCTTCTCTTCAGAAAATGGAAATTAGCTGGCTTCCTAATTTATTAAAAAGAATTGGAAAAAAGAAGTTGCATGACCCGGGTGTGAAAAATACACGCATGTGAACTTTTTTATATAGAGTTAATTAAAATTATGTTCATTTGGTTAAGTTGAATCTGAATGATCATCATAAGATTAATGTAACTTAATGAAGAACAAAATGACAATCAAACCATAAAATATAAGATATCTAAACAATGAAAAGAACAGATACCGGTAATATCTGCATCTAAACGCAGATTTTTGTTAGTTATTTGCATTTATGTGCTATATAAGTCAAGCTTATCGATGGTGTCTGCCCTCCTGAACAAAATATCACAGAGATTGTGATGACTGGATGAGATGTGCATGAAGTTTTTTAACCTTGCATATATGTAAGCCGTGAAGCTTTGAAACGCTTTCTTTCATTTGAGAACACAGTTATGGTCAATAAGCTATATTTATACATAAATTTTATTTGAGTGTGCTGCTTTGTTCAGATATTTGGTGCATTATAAGCATTGGGTGTATACATGTAGTGCAGCGAACCTAAAAAAAGAAAATAAGTAAATATGTAGCACATTATAATTATGAAATGTCCTCTTTTATTCTGAAAAGATGCTCCACTGGGCCTTGACAATGAATTCCTGCATACGAACTAAACTTCCGATATGTATGTTTGTATAAAGACTTAATTACAAATCTTACTGTGGTACAGCTTTTATCTGAAAGAAGACAGGAGTCCGCCTACATTAGCTGACTGCTTAATGGTCAATTTGTTGATGTGCCTTTACTTAAAGGGTTAATTACATTTAAAATGATCGCCCTCTTCATTTTTCAATTATTTCCCTAGCCCATTCATTTTCATCCTCTACCCCTAGAGCACGGCACCCTGGGTACAATTCTTTAACACAGAGCTCTGCCTTAAAAACTTGCAAAACTTCCTTTAAAGTGGCAGTAGCCCCATTGTTCATGCAGGCGAACAAAAAAAAAACCATCCGGGTGTTCAGCCATGCATTGGAATGCTTCGCCTTAGCATCTTGAATGGGCAGAATCTCATTAGGAGTTCCTGAGGTTTATTGTGATTGGACAGCGGTAGTCAAAAGGAAGAAATGGGTGGGGGGCTTTGCCTTGTTCTCAGTGAGCAGATGTTCAGCCAGGTCCTAACAACTACCCGCACTTAGAAAATCCTTCGGTGCAATAACTTTGCTGCGCCCTGTGCTTACTGAATGGGTTTTTTTGTGAGCTCTGTGTTTTTATTTTTTTAATGCGCGCACATTTCCATGCTTTTGAATAGCCATTAAAGGTGGACTATAAAGAAGGCCAGCAGGGCAGGCTTTGAAAACTTATCTGCCTGATGTGAGGCAAGATAGGGCCTCCACAGGGAGCGGCCTGCACAGCACACCGCAAAAAGAGGCTTCCTGTGGGGCCAGGCCGGAAAATAAAACGGGCCCTAGGAGGGCTGAAGAAAAGCAAGCTTTTCGTTCACAGCACTTTAGGGATGAAGAAAATAGCATCTCTCTCCTGCTCTCTCTTTCTCTCTCTCTCTCTTGTTTTTCCATGTTAGGTTATGAGCCAGATGGTATGTAGTAGTAGCCGAAAATGAAAATACCTGTAGCAAGGCGTTGACAGAGAGTTATACTTTGTCAACATAACCTCGTGTTTCCTCAAATAGCAAAACTGAGAAGTATATTAACATATTTATCCTGTCCCAACATGGGTCTTGAAATTGGAACGTTGGTTACAAATAAACAAACTGGGCACAGCGGCCCTTAGAATTTCAAACATAAAAGTTACTGAGAGGACTACTTCCTTTCAAACTGAAAAGAGCAAAGTGACACTGGTCGCCCCCTTTATTTTTTTATTTTTTGAACGACTGACAAAAAAGTTTCTTAAGAATTAAAGTGTATTGAGGCCGGATGCGTTCTGAAGAAATAAACAGAAGAAACCATATGTGTTCACGAATGGCTATAGCTTCTTTCCTCAAACAATGCACTCCCACAATGGGTGCAAGGCTACAATTACCTGCAACAGTAGTCTTATTTTGACAGCAACATGATACACGTGAGGTCAGAGATGTATTTCCACCGATGCTAATGGCAGAATGAAAAGAAATAAATAATTTATAGAATTAAATTAAAATGGTTCAAGGGAAACGCAGCATGAAACAATAATTATAAATCGCTATTATTCATCATTTATAGACAAAGTGACTTTAAACAGAACATTTTTATTAATATCTGTAATTCCCATTCAAAATTCTGTTTTTTTTACACAGTAGAAATGCACCCATTTTTTTTTTTATTCTGTATCATCGATTCTGCTCATGTCCATTTCAGAAGCCTCCTCGTTTACCTGCTGGCACATGGTTTGAGTGATTCATCAAACGAAACCACTCTGATAAAAAGTATGCTCTCGGCAACATTCTTTCAACCTCTTCTTTTCAGTGAGATAAAAAAAAGATGATGAGGATTTCTTGCTTGAAGCAAAGACTGACAAGATTATCAGAGCACTTTGGAAGGTATAATTATTGCTAAAGATAAACACGGTGTATATAAGACACATTGTAAAGCAGGTCTAAACTCAGACAGAAGGAACGGATGAAAAGGAGAGCGTTGACAATAGTATATAAAAAAAAATACTGTAGCTACAATACGCATAATTAAAGTATACTTCATAGTTGCGGATCTGAAACCACTGGACTAGTTGCTACTACTGGCCCAAAAATTTTTTTAAAAATTTTCCCAGCCGGACTATAGATAAGCCACCCAATGTGACATGTGGTTTACAGAAATTTTTAAGGTCATACTTACGGAAAGGCTTACTGCAGTTTCGAGAAGCGATAAAGAGTCTTAATAAATCATAAATCAGTAATAAATCATATCTCATAAATCATAAGATTCAGCCGGTCTGGCCAAACTTGCAACATATTGACTAAAATTGAAGAGCCTGGCAACTCAGGTTTTAGTGACAAATCCATACGAAACAGAACTTATCCTTACTTTTATTTGTTAAATTAATAATATACATTTTTGTCCATTAAAATAACATAAAATTACAGTGTAGAGATTGTTAAAGGCTGATGTTTAATGGAATATCTACATTTGGCATACAGAGGCCCATTATCAGCAACCATCAGTCCTGTGTTCCAATGGCACGTTGTATTTGCTAATCCAAGTTTATCATTTTAAAAGGCTAATTGATCATTGGAAAACCATATTGCTATTATGTTAGCACAGCGGAAAACTGTTTTGCTAGTTAAAGAAGCAAGAAACCTGGCCTTCTTTAGACTAGTTGAGTATCTGGAGCATCAGCAATTGTGGGTTCGATTACAGGCTCAAAATGGCCAGAAACAAATAACTTCTGAAACCCGTCAGTCTATTCTTGTTCTGAGAAATTACGGCTATTCCATGTGAGGAATTGTCAAGAAACTAAAGATCTTGTACTACGCTGTGTACTACTCCCCTCACAGAACAGAGCAAACTGACTCTAACCAGAATAGAAAGAGTAGTGGGAGGCGCCGGTGCACAACAAAGCAGGAGGACGAAAACATTAGAGTGTCTAGTTTGAGAAACAGATGCCTCACAGGTCCTCAACTGGCAGCTTCATTAATTAAATAGTACCCGCAAACACCAGTCTCAACGTTAGCAGTGAAGAGACGATTCTGGGATGCTGGCCTACTAGGCAGAGTTGCAAAAAAAAGCCATATCTCAGACTGGCCAATAAAAAGAAAAGATTAAGATGGGCAAAAGAACACAGACACTGGACAGAGGAAGATTGGAAAAAAATGTTATGGACAGACCAATCTAAGTTTGAGGTGTTCGGATCACAAAGAATAACATTTGAGAGACGTGTTCGTGGGGCCACAACAAGCTACCAGAAGAGCTTCAATGCATCTTAGAGTCTACGAATCTCTGGAACTCTACTGGAAGGATGGAACACCATTCTTCCAAAACATATTCCCTCATTTGGTGTTTTAATGATGGTGGTGGAGAGGTCCAAAATCTCCCATAGGTGTTCACACTCATCACACCATTCAGTGACCCCTCGTGCCTGTGGATTGGGGCATTATCAATCTGGAAGAGACCACTCCCATCAGGATAGAAAAGTTTCACCATGGGATAAAGGTGATTAGTTAGAATAACTTTGTAATGATTTGCAGTGACCCTTGCCTCTAAGGGGACAAGTTGACCCAAACCATGGCAGCAAAATTCCCCCCACAGCATAATAGAGCCTCCGGACCCCCTCACTGTAGGGGTTTCCTTTAATTTGTCACCCGTCTGTATGTATATATACTGTATGGTTTGTTTATGTAATGATGATGGAGCAAAGTCTCATTTAGGCACATACTTTAAGCAGTTGATTAAAATTTCCTATCCAAAGAACAGTAGCATTGGTGCCGAAAATATCTTGATGAGACAGGTCTTCGATGCTGTTTTATGAGGTAATCATGATTTACTGATTCGGACAAAGCACATTTGGAAAGAATTCTAGCATAGTGATGTGGTCAGTTTTCCAGCCATTCTGAATTACTATATTTTCCAGGAAAATGGTAATATATACATGTATGATTTTACCATAAAAATAACTGTCAAATAAAACTTAGGTTTTGAAAACACCTGTAGCCACAGCCGGAGGTAGAGAACGGAAAGGAAATGAGTTTGCAGTCAGACAGGTTGTGAGTTAGCTGTTTTCCAGTGTTGAGGCTTTTAGCCCAACTTCCTGTCTCTGCAGCACCACTACATTGGCAGTAGACGGTTTCAGTTCATTGCAAGAATCCACTGCCAAAATGATCGGGTTATGTGAATCTACTCTTTGCAACACAAGTGAGAGCACCCCACACCAGCAAGGTTGCATATCCGCCCTTGAGTTTTCTAATGTAAAATGTTTATGAGGCAACACAAACACAGCAATCATTACTGAAGTTTAGTTTAAGGATTGTTCATATGTAAACTGTAAACCTCAAACAGCTTTACTTTAGCACCGTTGAAACTATTATCAGACTACAATCATGTATGATTGTTATTGCAACAAAAAAAATTGTAAGCATTACTATCATTAGCTGCTTGCCTGCAGTTAAACTCGGCATTTAATTACTGAACAAACCCCTTGGATCAGATTTCTTAATATGCACCACAGAGAAATAACAGAGACAGGACACACATTTTCACCCCTCTTTAGAAACCCACAAAGCATGCGCTGTGTAGGGTCGCGCTCCCAATGCCGCCTTGTGCCTTTGCCATTGTTATTGCTGGCAATACAACTGTGGCTACATGGGCCATCTGGAGGGTGGGCCTCTTTAAATACCTGTGCCCCGTGAAACCTATGTGTTTGCTATCACCCAACCTCCAGTGCCCTTCTAGGATGCATTGTGCTGGGCCACCACACCACTCCGTATTCCACCTATTGCCCCCTGACAAACAGGGGTGTCTGGCTTCCTCTGCGTGGGCGATCAATACCTGTGTTTATTTAAGAACCTTCCTTTTCGGGGAGACTTGACCTAGCATTGTAGCTCTATTGTTTTTCTTAAGACAACTGGACTGTCAACCATGCTTGATTTACCACTACCTCCCCAACACACACCTTGGCTTTTAGCTCTGGGGAAGGGTGAGGGCACTGGGACCTGTCCCACCCTAATGAAACAGGACTCTTACGGACTTGTTTTTGCATGTCTGCTGTAATTAACCACTGGCCCCCGGCACCACCCAAGGCTCATTTAGAGCCTGGTTGAGCTTTTGGTTGATTCATTAACTGTTTGCAGTCAGCTTTCAGGGATAAGCCTCCATTAAAAATTCTAAGTAAAATCCATCCTCTTGCAAAACATGGGTAAGGACTAGCAGCATTGCATGTACTCAGGTACAGCCTTCTGTAGCCCCAGCTCAGTCAACACTGCCGGTAACAGTGAGGTTGAATAACAGTCTGATCAAGATCTGACATTTTTTCTAAGAATTTTTGCAGGGTTACAAATGTGTTTGCTTCTACTACTGAGCTTGTGAAATATAAATAAACACTGGGACATTGTTAATTTTCTACTTTGTATTATGCAATGAAGCTGACGAAGCATAATTATTTAGCAATGCAATGAGACATTGTTTTCAATTACAGATACTTTCAATAATGTGATAATATCCTTGGCCGAATCATATTACATTCAAATGGATTTTGAAGCTAGCAGGCAATGTGCAAAATGAAGTGGAGCCACCTACACCCAGGCATCACAGTGGAGGCCAGGAAAAGAAGCCTCAGCCCTTGTGCTAGCCCTGCATTACCTGTTAATTATGTATAATCAGGACAAACAGGCATTAGCATGAGGTGAAAACACATGCTGCTCCGCCCAACACGTCTCTCTTGCTGAGTCACGTAGCAGGCCGTGCGCCTTCTCACCTGCAAATTATCTCCAAATAGAAGAACTGCAAGGGGGACAAACAACTAGGTTGGACGGCAACCCCAGCAGAGGCCCTATGAAAATGGCCTATGGTGGCCGTGGCAATGGGATGTACTGAGATGTCAACCTTCTGTCTCTGTCAGCCTTGAAATTTTGTCCCCACGGGCAACCAGCCATGGGCAACAAGCCAAAATCATTCTAGGACTTGCTTGTTTAGTTGTGTGTGTTCTTAGCAATTAAACAGCAATCAAATTTATGTATTGTTTTTTTTTGGGGTCAAGCCTTTTTTTGGGTCAATTTCTCTTTCAGAGGAATAACTTTGATTGAGTTTGATTTTGGCCCATGTTTTTTTTGCTCTGTGGGTTTATTGCACTTTCTACTGGGAAGGACCTCTCTTGTGTGTCTTTTAATAAGGGAATACTGTAAACGTGACGCATGGAAAACTCATTAGCTTGGCTAAAATGTAACGAGATGTAATCTTTCTTATGCAAATGAAGAGCTCTTAGCCTTTATTCATCCTGGTGCTGCACCTAGATCTATTACAGGGAGAATTTCTGATCTTTTATGGTCTTTTCATATAACTTCTGGTAAGGCTGCTGGACATTTAATCACAGTCAACAGTACGTTTCTAAAACCATGTTGTATATACCATGGATGAATTTATCAAAGCAAGGTTTGTGTTTTTGAGGTTATCTTTGGAATTAGACACGGCTGATTTCGTTATATCCTCCAGTCACAAAATCAACCTTTTGTGTACGGCCAAATAAATATCTATCTAATTTTCTAATTTCAATCCCCCATAGGCAGGATAACAGAGGGTCACGTGATAAGACGAGGTCAAAACACTGTGGCGAGGTGAATAGGTACTCCATGATCCACTCAGTAAAAATCAAGCCAAAATCACTAAATGCAGCAGATTAAAGAAACCGTTTTATACACTGGTTCAGCTCCCCGTTCTTTCCATTGGATTTTCATGCTTCTTCTCTTCCCCTGGCGTCACAGCTGGCCATTTACACTCCTCCCTCTCGTTAGGTAGATGAAAGCCAGCTGTGACTAATTGGGTTGTGCAGTTGAGCTAGCAAGCTGTGTGTGTGTGTGGCAGGTGAAGAAACATTACATGCTCTGTGCCTTCCTCAGTCAATGCCTCCACAAGAGGCTTGAAAGTTCATTTGGCAAGTCTATTGACATTTAGATTGTAGGATTATGTGTGTGACCATCATCATTTGCACTGCTCAAAAAGCATTGACTTGAAGCATACATGTATATCCTAAGTATCAGATAACCTAAATGAATACTCACTATCCTCCTGATGGGGCTAAATATAACAGCATGGGCAAAAACTGACACATGGGTTCCCTGTAAAACCGAATAGGTATACAGCTTTTTACAACGTGTTAGACAGGCCAGGACCAGCATACCTGAAGGATCCTAATGTGACGCCTTCAAGGCTGTTTTGTTTTTTGAAGTAAAAATTGCTAAGAACTAGCAGGTGTTTGAGGTGTTTATTACATAGCTTGCCAGCAGTATTATCACACTTGTATGGGTGTTAGACGCAGTTCCTGGGTGTTAAGCAAACTCAAAATCAATTTGTTTTCAAGCACTCATTACCAGGCAGCAACTTTAATCTGAGTTACAGTGTGCATGTACAATTCTTTCTTATGGTGTCAGTCAGCATACATTCCTATGCCATCCTATTAGTTTTCAGCTATGGGTGATACATCTTGCCATCTGAATAATGTATGGGGGTGGGGGTCTGTCAGTTTAACACTTCTCAGAGTCTCCTGTCAGTATTGTGATTAAGGATTAAAGAAGGGCTTTAGTTAACACTACTTTTTAAAAACAACCAGTACATCCTCCCCCAGAGTCAAACTCTTCTAATTTAACCTTGGAAAGGGGATGGATGGATGGGGGGGGGGGGGGGTTGGGGAGGGCACCCCAGGAAACCAA
>JAOVYW010001229.1:0-16531 GCA_025775045.1 Hiodon tergisus | reverse complement strand
TGAGGGAGATCAGGATGCTGAGGCAGCTGAAGATGCTGAGGAAGCTGAAAATGCTGAGGAAGCTGAAAATGCTGAGGAAGCTGAGGATGCTGAGGGAGCTGAAGATGCTGAGGCAGCTGAAGATGCTGAGGGAGGTCAGGATGCTGAGGAAGCTGAAGATGCTGAGGAAGCTGAGGATGCTGAGGGAGCTGAGGATGCTGAGGGAGGTAAGGATGCTGAGGGAGCTGAGGATGCTGAGGAAGCTGAAGATGCTGAGGGAGATCAGGATGCTGAGGGAGCTGAAGATGCTGAGGAAGCTGAGGATGCTCAGGGAGCTGAAGATGCTGACGGAGGTCAGGATGCTGAAGCAGCTAAAGATGCTGAGGCATCTGAAGATGCTGTGGGAGGTCAGGATGCTGAGGGAGCTGAAGATGCTGAGGGAGGTCAGGATGCTGAGGGAGCTGAAGATGCTGAGGGAGGTAAGGATGCTGAGGAGGCTGAGGATGCTGAGGGAGCTGAAGATGCTGAGGGAGGTCAGGATGTTGAGGGAGCTGAAGATGCTGAGGGAGTTGAAGATGCTGAGGATGCTGAGGGAGCTGAAGATGCTGAGGAAGCTGAGGATGCTGAGCGAGCTGAAGATGCTGAGCGAGCTGAAGATGCTGAGGGAGCTGAAGATGCTGAGGGATTTGAAGATGCTGAGGAGGCTGAGGGAGCTGAAGATGCTGAGCGAGCTGAAGATGCTGAGGGAGCTGAGGATGCGGAAGCAGTTCAGGATGCTGAGGAAGCTGTGCATGTGCTACCTGACAGAACTAAAGGGAAGTACCAAACCAAGAATGTCTGGAAAGTCAAAGACAACCAGTACGAGGGAGAAGCAGAAGATTTCTTTATACATCTGTTCCCCACAGATCTGATAGATTAAATAGTGCACAACACCAACTTCTTTCAAGGCATCTGTAGCTCCTGCGCTAATAAATGCAGGCTTCCTCCAGACAAACAAAAGAGGAAGACCCAGTGGGCCCCCCCACCTCTGTTGAAGCGCAGAGCAGTGACCAGGGTACTCCCTGAGGTCAGGTTTGGCCATGGAAATCACTGGCCCCCAGCTCACCAAAGCAAAAAAAAAGCTAACAGATGCCATGATGCTGCATGCACACGATAGACCAAGTATATCTGTATGCAGTGTCTTGTGGCTTTGTGCCCTGGGTGCTTTGCCAACTTTCATAGTTGGATGTGATAAACTGATATAAGAGTCGGTTACACTGACAAGACCATATTGTTGAGTTTTATCTCAAAAGGAGTATTTGGCGACTCATAGACATTTTCTTTTCAAGTCTTTGGAAATATATTTTGAAACAGTAAAGGCTATACAGTTCCACATTGTTGGTTTTCCCATATTTTTTATAAAATAAAAACACACCTGACTCAGGTTGTCATAATTCATGCATCAGAGGGTTAATAAAATATATTTCCTTTGACTTATCATATTTTACAAATAATAAACACTTGTTAGACTGAGGCTAGGACAAAATCAAAATGTTTTTAATCAACATGACTGTTTTTAATTTAATTTTTAATTTAATTTCATGAGTGGAAGAAATATAGTATTCACAAATTAAAGAAAATGCTATTAAGTACAATTCAATTTAAAATGCTATTGGTTGGTTGTAAAGCAAAGTTTCTTTCAAAACTAATTAAATAAAAATATAAATAAATGCTATAAATAGCAGTAAACGGTAAAAAACTAAAATAAATACATCAAATTAAATGTGTGACCACCTTTAAAACTGCATCAATTCTCTTAGGTACTCTGTGGTACCGCTCGATGATGATAAGATCAGGGGACTGTGGAGGCCGTACCATCTGTTGCAGAATTCCTTGTTCTTCTTTTGGAAAATGTTTGGAAATCTAAAATATGCTCTTTTCTACAGATGCACTTATGCAGAAGACAAAAAATAAACATCAAAGACTGCATGTATGTAAAAAGGCTAGGGTGCCTAAGAATTTTGCACAGTACTGTTAATTCGTTAATTGTGCTTCCCTTTCAAAAACGAAATATGAAATCAGTAATGGAGCTATTTCTCCTTAAGAACACCTGAATTCTGAGCAGTATTTTATATCTGGCGAGAGAGCTTTGATCAAGCAATCGCAACTAAGAAAATTTAATCCCCATTTTAGTTCTGCCTCTTTCCTTCAGAACTTCCGAGCTGAGTTGAGCTCTGCCTTCATTATGTAGTTCTCTCGTTCTTGTCGTTTTCTGTAGAAATCTTTTTTTTAAATGACTCATTTTTGTGAGTGCCTGACCTAATTTTCTTGTAAAGTTTGTCACAATTTTTGTTTTTATCTGTATTAGTAAGCATTAGATTGTGTTATGTTATATGCTTGGAAGCTGCGAGTCTGTCACCCTTCTGAGTTTGTTTGCTTGTGCTTTATTATTTATATATTCATTATTCCTGGGTTTTTGTTGCAGAAACTGATTGGGGTGGAGACCTTAATAGGACTAGACTGCAGCTTCCATTAGCACTTGCCCCTGTGGGACTTGACAACTGATACAAAGCGATGTAGATGCACTGTCATCGAGATACCATCAGTGTTTATTGACACAAGGTTGCGTCAACATTCGATTGATGCTTTCTCTTCTGTCAACACAGAGAAAAGCTTTTTCTTGAAAGCACTACTTCCTTGCCTAAACAGGGTGTACTGCTGTACAGGACAGATTTGGCGCTTGTGCTGGGATTTGACCCGTATGCCAAGAAGTCCTATGTAATCTACCTGGGCTGTGGGCCTCTAACGTTAGCCAACTCAGATATCTCAGTGTCCAGAGTGGTGGAGGCCACCTACAGGATTCATAAGGCAGACAGTTTGGGCCTCTCTCATATTCCTGCTGTTGGCTCGACAATTCAGGCACTGACACAGCAAGGTGACCTGACCCTCCTATCTGGCAAGGATGCTTCCCGCCAGAACAAACAATATAGTCACAGAGTCCATCTACCAGCAGGATGCTTACTTCCGTGTCCCCATAACTCCAGGACACAGAAAGTACCTAGGGGCACCATTTAGCCTGTCCCTAACGGCATGTGTCTTTACGAAGAGCGTAGATGCGATTATGCCCCACCAAGGCTCAACGGAATCAGGGCTCATCTGCTCCCAGTCTTCGCCGCAGGCTCAGCATCCCACGCAAGTTGGGACGGAACTCCAGAGCATGATCTTGCTTACATTCAACTTACATTCAACACTGTATTTGTTAAATATTAAATAATTTGATTTATTTTGGAAATTTAAACTGTGATTTGTTTTGAGTTTCGTTGGCATATAAGTGTTTTTACAATTCATAGTTGCATATCACAACTATTAATAAAATGAATGTCTAAAGGCGCTCACCCAAGTGTACACCTATCTGTGACTAGGAAACAGTATTATTGTTTGGGCATAAAGAAATTAAATGTTTTATATTAAAATAAATGCACCATTTTTTTCTATTGTTGCTACATCGAGTCTAGTTCTGCTGTGGTTCAAGTCAACAGTTTTCAGCGCCGACAATTTCTCCTGCCAGGTGCTCTCTGGCTCCATGGCTCCGAACCTCTGTTGCAGCGCCGCGACGAGGGCTTCAAAGTCGAGCCAATGCTCTTCCAGCACATCTAGGAGAGCCTGGCGAGCCTTTGAGGGCCATGGCCAGCTGTCCTGCCTGTTCTTCTGCGGTCCACCATCCGGCCAACGCCGCCAGACGAAACTGGGCCAGGTAGGTCTCCCAGTCGCCCGACCCGTCGAAACGTGGCAGTCGAATCTTCGCGCCCTCTACAGGTCGTGAAGCGCCCCCGACGGTCATTGGTGCCGGTCCCGGCACTGCCGCTCCTCTGGGGTCCCACGGCCCGGTGCTGCCCCCTGCCGGAAACGTCCAGGCAGGCGCAGTCGTTCCGCCGTCGTCCCTCCAGCGTAGGTCGCCGCTGGTCCGCCCGGGAAGGGGGTGGCGCTCTTCCTGCTGGAGGCTGAGGGAGATAGTTCCCCTTTCCAGCTCCGCTTGCAGTTCCATCTTCTCCCCCAAGGCGGAGTCTTCCTGCTTCAATCGGTGGTCCATGCTTCCCGATTCCGACACCAATGTAGCGTTTTCTCGGAGTGCTACTACTCTGCTGGGTTCAAGCAAGGAGTCTGACACCGATCAACAGAAAGACGTGCTCTTTATTTCGCACATGTGCTTACGACTGCCTTTAAAAAGGCGGAACTGGAAATGCAAAGAACTAACGAACATACAGAAATTCACAGAGGGTCCCCGAACGCACAGATAAACCGGTCTGTGGTGAAGACACCGAATCTAACCCACACAAAGTCTAGACGCTACAGTTACTTAAACCTAACGTCTACACATAAACAGCGATTATCACCGCAACATAAAACACATTATTTACACTACTTTACAGTTCGGGAGCTAGGCTTCCCAGCAGCCCCTTTGGGGACGGCTAAAGCCCATTGGCGGGGGAAGCGCTGCCTGCCATCCCCGTTACAATATGTTGTCAGCTGGGCAACTTGAGATATCGCTGGGCTTATTTGCATACATAATATGTCATTTTATTTTTTCCTTACTTTTTGTTCAATCCACGATGGCTTTCGAAAACTTCGCAGTTCTCAATAAAATATCCTCCCGTGAGAAGCTTGCAATGTGAGTAATCACTAGGAATGTTCTGGTTGGGCGATAACCGTCAACTTCCCATTCTCCACTCACACGTGACAGGCCTTTTTTGAAGGGCGACCTCTATCATGGCACAATGACTTTGACTTCTGGTTTTGGTACCCTTGGAATTCTGCAACCCCTGTGATATCGCAGCTACACAGATACCAACAACTACTATATCAATCTGTTGTTTTCTGTTGGAACATGAATTTATGGAATTGTGTACCCGAAATTTAAACAAATAAATTAGGTATTACTGCTTAGAAGACAAAGTTAATTTCTTTATTTGCAATGATAACTGAGTCATACAAAGTAAGTAAAACACAATTGCCAAACAGCATTTCTTTTTATTATTTATTTCACCGTTTGGTCAAAGCTCTTTTTATCCCTTTTTTAATGTAATTTTGTTAACCCAGCACGTTCTTGAATTTTTATTTTTGGTTTTCTGCAAACAAATGTTGCTGCATTCTATACTTAATGCTCTATTTCTAAACAAATGTCAATTTGACCAAACATTGCACTGTAGCTTTTAGCTTTTAAAATAATCCTTAACTTTAAAAATATATGCAATTTTTGAAAAGCTATGGAATTCAGTATTCCCTCAAATTGTTTAATTGATCATGTCTTTTTTCGTGTAGACTGTTCTATGAGATATGTGTTGAATTCTACTATACACTGGGGTCCCCCAAAATTTTACATGGGTGGGGATATGGCATTCCATAGCTATTGAGAGGCTACAGTATATCGTATCCCCTAACAAAATCATGCAAACCCTACCAATGTCATGTCATTTAAAAAAAAAAAAAATTTGTACAGTGTTCTTTGAGATATGTATTAGAAATACTATTCTGCTGGTGTCCGCCAAGCAAACTGAAACTATTGTACTGGAAATTGGATATGCAGAAAAGGTATTCCACAAAGTTAAAGTCGGCAAATCCTCAGGTCCAGATAACTACAGCTACAGCATTACAAAAATATGTCGCAGACAACTGGCCAGTGTTTTCTATGACTTACTCAACTGGTCTAGGAGCACCTAGTCCCGACACTCTGGAAATGCTCCATCATCTGCTTAGATGACATTAGAAAAGGGTTAGGGTTAGGGTTATACCTGCATTAGAAAAGTTGCCCCACTGAAACTAATGACTACCGATCTGTTGCACTCACATCCGTATTAACAAAGAGTTTTGAGCACTCAGTGCTCAATCATTTATAAAATGAAGTCCAGGCTTTGGCAGATCCACTCCAGATTGCCTATAAGAGCACACTGTACCAGATACACACCCATCTTGAAAGTCTAATGCCTGACCAGTGTTTGTGGACTTTTCTAGTGCTTTTAATACTCACCTCATTTTATGGATCATCTCCTTTTTAAATAAATAGACCACAATGGATCAGATAAAAAGGCCGCAGCAGCTGACCCAGACACATCTCCACTATCTCTCAGAGCTCCTCAGGGCTCTGCTATCTCCACAGTATTATTCACACTGTACACTGACAACTGCAAGAGCACTTGCCCAGACATGTTCTACATCAGGTACTTATTTTATATACATCACCGTCAGACAACCTGCGGTGTAAGGATCATGTCATTTTCTAGACCCTGATATCAGTAAGACAAAAGAACTGGTCATTTACTTCCACAAGAAACCAGCACCTCCTAAATAACTCGTCATCTGTAAATCAGACTGTTGAGCATGTTAAGAACTGCAAATATCTTGGCGCAGCAATCAAGGAATTTTTTTAAAAGAAAACTCAAGGGGCTCAACATCAATCAGATGGTCCTACAGATTTCTACAGACTTCTACAGATTCTTTGTCAAATCTCTCCTATGACCTTCAGTGCTACAGCCTGGTTCAGCTCAACAGACTGGAGAGTTAACGAGAAACAAGATAATCAGTGGTAAGCAGGTTAGTCTAAAAGGAACAGCAAACGACAAAACATGCAGGAATTGAGGTACAATCCACTAAACAACCAATAACAAAAGAGGTGTTTTTTTTACGTCAATGAATGCCTGTGTCAGAACTCTCCATTTCACGATTAATCAATCAAATGTTCCTGGGTGTTCTGTGAGCTCACATGTGTCACAACTGTAGTTTCACGTTTAAGTGTGACGTAGTCTATTGCACTATATGTTGGTGAAGTAAGCAGGTAAAAAGCTGTAGGGTAATCCTTGCAGAACAGAAAACTGCAGAAACGGTCAGCAATCAAAATTTCATCTCATCGATTATGTGGTCTGTTATATATCTGTCGAATGTACATCCAGCACGTGTTAATAGCATGTGCCTACTGTTTAAGATTAAAATGGCATCCTTTATTCCTTTAATAGAGACCCTGAAAGGTCATCAGCACCATGTCCCAACACACCTTAACTCTGCCCGGATCATATCCCCTTACAATCCAATTAAAACACACGTTTAACAGATCATGTCATGTTTTTATTTATTCAGGCTGTTCTATGAGGTTTCTGTTGAATTTTACTATACACTGGGGTCCCCCAATATTCCACATGGGTGGGGATATGGTATTCCATAACAAATGAGAAGTGATGGAATATCAAATCCCCTAACAATGTTATTAAAACACAAGTTTAATTAATCTTGTAATTTGTGTAGTTTTTCTGCAGTTTCTGCATGAAGAGAGTGTTTCCTGCTTTCGGCTTTGGCCTACACTCTTGGGGAATGCCTGGGCTCTTACTCTACTACTGGCTATTCCCACCTGCTTTCAGACCATTCAGACCATCAAGCCATTTACAAGCAGATCACCGTTTCCTCTATCAAAGGACATAAGACAACCGAGGGACCCATGCCAGGCACCATCAGGGTTACTCCCAATTTCAAAAGGACTGACAGCGCTGGATGGCGTGTAGACGCTGCATGAGTAGAGCAGGAGCAACAGTACAGATGTGAGCATGTAGCAGCAGCAGCAACTTTCTAAAGAGCAGATGATAGAATTTGTGTTGTTTTTTTGTTTGTCTTAAACACGCCATCTTTGTAGGCCTCAAGGTTTGCCTTCTCAGCTTCCTATCTGAAAATAAATGTTTGGTTTGCTTTCCCCTGTCATGGGGATAAACTTGGAAATTGTTTGACCCCAGAAATTTGTCTACTAATATTTACAGTCAGACCTAAAACATATGTTTTAATTTTTCATATTTCATTTTTCCAAAAGCGCCCTCCTACCTCTTAGGTCAAACACAGAGGGCAAGAAAAATATGTTGTGTCAGCTTTGGCCCCTAATACTCCTGAGACTGTAGTTTGTTGATAAAAAAATGTAAACCTTCTGTTTGGATCATCTCGACCTTCTATTAAACAAAGCGTAGACCTTTCTGGTGCCACTTAAAGAAAAGCCTAAGTTAGTTACAGTGTCACCATCGGAAGACCCAATAAACAGATGTCAGACAAAACGCTAAATTCGTACATGGTTGCGCTTTAACTCGATTCCAAGCACCAAGCACAAACGGTGCACTTCTATAATCTACAAAGCTCCATCGCCGAGACACAAACAAATTGGTAGCTTTTAGCTTTACGGGACTAAAAGTCTGTTCTCCTACATGCAGTTCTCCTACTTAAATAAATAACTCCGAGGATTTAATATAAACAGAAAAACAAAATACGGCACAAAAATAGAACAAAAAGGTTAAGATTTCAGAACACTAAATTTCCAAACGAAATACCACAAAAGGTTCCCGATTTGTGGTCTCTACTTGATTAAACGAAGAAGTTATTGGTAATTTTAAAAAAGTGCAAAATATCCTCTACAGCCACAGCGGTCAGTCTGCTGCACACGTCTGTACTCCGTTTTATAGCACCATTCCAGCTCTCTGCTGCCCACTGACGCTTACCCGCCCGTATCATACTCCGAGAGGTGCTGCATCACGACAGGCTCATTCGTCTGGGTCTCCATCGCGTCGCTCAACGTGCATTGAGGCTTTTCCTCTGACAGTTCCGTCTCTGGTGGACCGGTGATCTCCATGTTCCGGAGCGACGACTCCTGAGAGTAACGCACTGCACTCCCTTGATAATTCAGCCGAAGTGCCAAAGAGCTGTGGGTATCTCCCAGTATGCCGGCATCGGTACCGGAAACACCGTCCATATTTTCAGCGCATGGAAGGAGCAGGTGCTTACTAGTGCCCGTGCACTACCACGTGGAGGACAGACTAATCAAAGCACCCCTAATGACGGGGCGGCCCCTCACCAGTGCAGAGCTTCAATCCACTGCGCCGGACAACTGTCCCCATAACATTTTAAATAATTATTCAAAACACCTGCCTCGGACATTCCACGGAGGCACATCGGAGATTAGGCACAATTATGAGTTGGCGCTCTTCTTGGAAGTGACTCCATACATACACGGTTTTAATTTAAAACGTCAAAAACGTCAGTCCAGCTGCTTTTACTTAAATGACAACCACAGACGCGTATTTTGCTCGCCATAAAAACATGAAAAGCAACACGTCCCCGCGTAAATAATCACAGAGTTAGTTATGATAACACAAACAATACAAATAATTGTGTTAGGAAAAGAAGAGATTCAATAATTTACATGGAAAGATTATTTGGTGAGCTGAACACAACTAAGCAATCTTTAGTCACTGTGAAACATTCCTCGAGTTAAACCTCTAACCAATTACAAATTCAACCTACAAGGAATAGTGTTGTGTGAATTACCCATTATGGTAATATCGGTATAATTCTTGAAATTAACTGAATTTCTGAGGGAAATCTGGCCAATTTAAGTAAGTCCCCTAAACAAAATAAATTGGCAGTCCAATACCGTCAACCCTAAACTCAGGTAATAAGCGGTATAATTGAATAGACGGAGACAGGAACACTGAGGCACATTGATCTAAAACGGAAAGATATGCAAATGTGGGCAAAAGGTCCCCCTCAATTACAGGAATTCTTGAGAAATCAGAATTATAGGTCTGTTTCTATTACTACAGGTGACAACTGAAAAATGTAAATCCAAGACAGACTACGAAGCGATGCATGTAATATTAATAGCAGTCGGCAAAGTAAACCGTTACCGTTACACACCTATTTAAAATCACATTAAAAGACTTACCTTCTACGGTACAGCTTAGAGCACGATTGAAATCCGTTGCTGCTTTGCAAGATGCAGGATTACTCGAATATGGTTTTAAAGGTGTGTTGACAAATCAGGAGATAAAGATAAGAAAACCCTTAATTTACTGTTTTAACTCTGGACTCCACGCAGCAAGAGTTAACTCTGTTGCGACTACCCGACGACAGATCCGTGCGTTATAAAGACATTTAAAGCCCCCATTTTAAAAATCCGAGCTACCTAACTGCTCTACTGACATTTCTTACTCCGAATCCTTTCAGTTCGTTTAATTTAAATACTCCAGTCTCCACATTCGAAGTTGAAAAGGTATTCGACGGTATTCCCAGTCAGCCCCCACTCCGACCCCAGTGTTCACTCGTGTATTAGAAGCTTTCTGCCTCCGACCTTCTGATACGTGACCGTAAAACCGGACAAAATCGATAAAAAAAATTAGCCTTTACCTCTCAGTAGTAAACAGTCTCGCTTTACGAATCAGCCTACATATGAATGACTAAAACGAACATTTTCTGGTTACGAGTCTAATAAACATATATGTATCTATAGTAACCCATGTAACGCAATCAATAGTGAACACATGAGGCGGGAGTCATGAGAGAACCGACGCAGACTGTCTAGTCTGTTACGTTTCTGGGCATTGCCAGGTGGGCTGAAAATCTGTGATTGAGTGAGTGAGAGAAAGTCGACTTTCCAAGCCAAGCATGTTCAGCAACCAATTTGGCTACGTAGACCATATCTGCCGTGGAGCCCTGTTATCTAACATTCGTTTTACGTTCATTATCCCCGGGTTTCATCCCGACGCTGACAGCAGGTATACATACGACGTTTAATGGCCGACGTTTACAAGTTATTGAAGTGACACTTATTATCCGTGAACACGTCTATATTTCTACTCAATTTACTTTATTTCAACCTGTAGAATGAATACAACAATTAAATATTTAAGCGTTAACATATGGCCCGTATGTTTTCTTGTCAGCTTTCCTGATGTAAAGCACGGGTCTAGCCCCGTGGGTTCACTGTAATCGAGTGGTTTCAAGTAATTTCGAAATATTAAAAGTTTTATTTTTTTTAGGTAGGTACGGCAGGATTAACACAGATGTTGACTGCCACGGCGAGGCGCTCTATCCTCTGTTATGTAGAACGTGGACTGCCTGTAGTGCTCAAATATTGGTCACCATACGAAGAAGCGTCGTGGTATTCAAAAACGTCAACGGTGGGCTGTGGAAAAATATATACTCGGGACAACGGTGGACACGACAACTAAGTACTATATCGAAGATCCCCAGAGTACGGAGCCCCGGAAGGGATATTGTGATATAATATTTCCTCAATTTTTATGTTACAAAATAGAACGCGATAACTCTTCTGGGCAACTGGTAGGATCTTGAAAGGACTAACCTTAGGCCAGATTATATTCGTTTGGCAACCATTCCAGTAATTTGTAATCCACAGTATTTACCCAATTTTAATTTTAATAAAAATCCCTATTCTAACACCACACATAAGTAAACCACACATACTAAGAGCATGAATTATATGTATCTGAGACATAAACGAGTCTGACATGCACAGTGAGTGACATAAATAAAGAGAAGTATCTTGTCTGACCTCAAAACTAGTAAACGCTGTGTCACTATGGCAGTGTTGTGTTAACCGTCACTTACGTGAAAGTGCGTTCAAAAGTGTCGGTGCCGATCCACCAAACGCTGGAAGTGTTAACGGTTGCTCAGCTGTGCTGTATTGTGTTTTAAAATATAAAAATTAATTATGTAGGTGGCTAACTTGTTTGGGGTGAGGGTTTGACCGCGGGGTGAGAGTGAGCTTGGGGCACTTACTTGATTGACAGATATTCTTGTATGCTAATGAGCTGGGTACTGTAGTTTGCTGAATCTTCTCCTCTGTTGCCATTCACCCGCCGCCATAATACGTTTGCAATACAATTTTGTCGTTTAACATCTGTTAAAACCTCATTTGAATCGCTACTTTTACCAGAAAGATCTGAAACAGGTCAAGATAGTTTATTTTAACTTACTTATCGCATTTTGTAATGATCGATGTTTTTAGAAAACATTTAGAGAAATGTGACTTGCAAACAGCACGTGCGTGGGGCTGATCCCCGGGTATCATCGGAATGCAGGGTTTACTATAGTTTCGAGGTCAGACAAGAGACTTGCATTTATTTGTGCGACTCAGTATTCATATTATCTTGGTATATGTAGTTTACAGGTTTTAGAATAAGGATTTTAAAAATTATATTGTAAAATTGTGTTAATACTGTGGATTAAAAAGTAATGGTATAGTTGTAAAATGTCCTCCAAATGAATATCATAGCCTAAGGTTAGTCCTTTTAAGAATCTACCAGTTGTCCAGAAGAGTCATCTCGAGAATCAATATGATGTTCAAAATTTCGTAACACAAAAATTGAGAGAAAAAATATTTTATTTTTCACCACTTCCCTTCCATTATTAGATAAAATATCCCACCATCCCCTTTCCAGTACTATGTACAAGAGCTATCTACAATGACCTTCAGACGCATGCAAGACTTTGCATACCAAACCAACGCTCAACTGTCTACTGTGCCCAGCTATCTGAGAGATGGTGGGAAACTTCAGTGTTTTGCAGTACCCCAATTTAGAATAGATTTATTAAAAACTCGTTGGAGACAACAACAAGGATTTTTTTAGTAATATACTGATGCCACCTACACGTTAGCACTTTTATATTAACATAGAAAATGCAAACGTATCAGAGAGGTCTTTTTTACTGCTTAGCGAAAAGGGCTGAAGTAACTAATTTAAAGAAGTTAATTGTATTAAAAGATCTCATTTCCCTTAATCAGTTGTGCCAGATTTTAATCAACGAGGAAGAACAAGGTAATGGCTAGTCCTCGAACATGACTAGATGGATTAGTGATGGTCACTATACCATTTAGGAGCTGGGTTTCTGTCCCATATCAGCACATTCTCTTGTTTTTAGGGTTATTCAGGTTCAGCCCCCCCGCCCCCAGACACAAATTCAACTAAACACATTTTCCGCCACAGTAATTACCATCTCTATACCTAAGAATTTTGAATCAGGCACCTGTTTGCAAAGTACAACGTGGTCGTAAGCGTGGGCTCTCTCCTCACAGCAGCACGGCATCACCTGCCACAGTCAAACTCTGACCAGGATCCGTCCTGAGATTCACACGGTTAGGCAGAGTCCGTCTCCTTGCTTCTGGTGCATAAGCATTGCTTTCTAAATGTAACCATTGTTCTTGTGCCCGTACTTAAACATCAAATGCTAGTCTGGCACCGTAAAATGCCGAATGTCTGTCGGGGGAGATTGCCAATGGGAAAAAAACTAAAACAACTAGAGAGTGAAAACTGACTGCACAGCACATCTTCAGACAGGACTATGTCAAAGCACTGGAGGTCTGGGTGCATATCGTTTTACACAGGCTTCAGTCTTTTAGTGTTGCCCGAAAGCAGAACTAATACATTTTTGCGTGCACTCCAAGTGGAAAAAATTGATTTGGATGTAGATTCTGAAACATGTGGCTTTATCCATCACTCACTTTCCATTCCACAAGAGGTTATGCATGATACCAACAAAGGCCTTGAAAAAAAGTCGCCAAGAGCCCGTTTGAGCAGTAAATATAGCAACAGAGCTAAGAATATCAAACAGGAGGCGTGACACCTTTCAGCCAAACAGCTCCAGCAGGGCTTTCACCTGCCCACCTGCTGGCACGTGGTGAGCTCTGTGGCTGCTGCCACCACTCGGCAAAAGATGCAGGGCGGCCAGGGAGGGAAAGGGTGGATTCCTCACCAAGGGGGTCTGAAATCCAGTACAGCTGTCTGTTGTAAACGTTTTGTCACGCATCACAGTTGGATTAGGACCCGAAGCTGAAACGGATGGTTTTCCCTTGTACCTGCATGATGCATAAACCCACATTATCATTATCATTTTTTCAGTAGAATACGGCAAAATAGAAATAAGGGGGAGGGGTATTGAAAAGCAGATTCAATGCTGTTTAATGTGGACAGCTTGTCTTCAGCTAAACCCTCATACTCAAGTGAAGAATTTCCACTGCCAATCACGTGTCAACCAATATCATCCAATGTAGCATGATTGACAATAGTCAACAAGGTAAGTACATTCAAAAACAGTTCACATTTTTACAAACAACCTAGTGTGAGAAATAAGTTATGGATAAAACATAAAAAGAGCAAAGAACAGTAGTGAATTACTGCACCAGTCAGTAACGTAAAATGAGGCTGAAACACTAGACAAATAAAACGGTCATGGACAGTTCACAGGAAAGCAACAGCCAAATTTTTTAATTACGCAGCGAAATGGACAGATTTTCAGGCTGCAAGGCAGCAGGAACAGTTAAAATTAGCATGCAGACGGCAGGGATTGGCAAGGCGAGCTGCTGGAAGAAACTGATTTACAGTCAGCACTGAAGAAAATAAAAGGCAAATAGCAAGCATAGAAAAAGCATCGTGATCAGGAGTTTAAAAGCTAAATTCCTCGAGTTGTGCTCCAGAGATTAATCAGAGAACAATCTCCAGAATTTCCGTATGGGGAGGGATTGTGGAGTACCGTTCAGGACAAACAGTGCCTGTAAATTCTAATTAGATCCTCAGTATCTCCAGGTTAAATAGTCTCAAGTGAAATGAGGAAAGTTTCTTCTCCATTTCAAATAACCACTGACTGACAGTAATTTCACGGCCTGAGGTGATGTCAACGGACTGCCAATCACCAGTGCCAGAGGATATAACCTGTGCAAGGACGGAAAGAGTCTTGTTGAATCTGGAATGCCAATTAAGGTAGAATTCTCTGCGAATTAACCTGCAAAAATATGGCAGGCTTTTTTTTTTACTGAAAAAATCATGAACTATTTAGTAATTTTTTCAGCCTTCCATGTTCACTTTAATATTTAAGTTTCTAAACACTGAGGCGCAGAGGCACACCAGAAAATTGTCACGAATTTTAATTGGAGAAACTTGACTATGAATGGGCAGAGAACAAAATACAGGCATATTACAGTTTTCCTGATGTGGAAAAATGATTTGTTGGGGGGAACTGTCTTCTATGTGTGTGTGTGTGTGTCACAAGCAAATACAAGGTGACCAGCTGGGTCCCAGGGATGCAGGGATATACCTACAGGTAGCTCTGGGTCCATTTCAGAAGGGACAGGAACAGGAAGTGGAGCTCCTGTGTGGAGTCAAATGACTGAAATTATGGAACAAAAATAACTTTTTATGTTGTTTATATAACTACAAGCATTAATTTAATTGTAATTCAAAACGTCATCTCTCTGATGTTTCCACTGTTAGCTTTCAAATGCACAGGGAAATTTAATTAGGGAAAGGCTGTCAGTCTGTGTTTCTGACAAATCAGTACCCAAAACCATGAATAAAACACTTAGCTTTTACTACCTCAATCACCCCATGGAAGGTGAACAACTGGTATTTCAAAATTGGGGAGAAAAAACAAACAAACAAAATATACATATTGAGAATAAATGGGAAATTGTGTAGGTGTAAAATGAAGTGTTTTAAATACTCAAATGTGGATTGCTTAAAGAAAAAATAGTTCTCAGTGCTCATGCTTTCACACACACACACACACACACACACACACACACACACACACACACACACACACACACACACTGTAGTTTTTATCAGTTCAATCTGCAAATATAAGAGTATCACCCCAACTGCCAAAACAGAAAAACAGAGAGTGGTGTTGAGCACATCTGTCTGTGAAATGGTTTAAATTATAAGACATTCTTATAATGTAAGCATCTTAATCTTTTCAATGATGGTGTGGAACATACAGATGTTCCACACCATCATTCTGTAATTTTCAAAACCACTTTTCAGTAATTTCATCAAAATCACAACTGCATTTTGAACCATTCTTTTTGTTGTACTCTCTACAGTTTAAAATGCTGGGCTAGATAGACCAGCGGGGGAAAAGGGATGGTGAGAAAGGGAGATGGTGTGCATTCATCGCATGCCCCTCTGGGTATCGAAGCGTGACGTATTCTTACCATCTCAGTGGACTTGCAGCCTTGGTCTGGGCCTGCCCTCCGAGAAAATTCTTTCTTTGGCGGCTGGAAGTGAAAGCCCATCTGGACCCCTCCTAGATATCCCTACTGTGGAAATGTTACCATTTAGTTTAGTGATAATGTTTTAGAATTGAATATTAATGGGGGGAAAACCTAACACACTGATTTTTTTTTGCCTATCCAGAGTACAACTCTTGGGGATGGTTGTGAGCTAAGGGGAAATTTGGCTCTGACAGTGAGTTTAATTTCAGGGTAATGTAGGCACATGCTGGGCAGTGACGAGAGAGACAACCATCCCTATCTGCACCAAGACTGCCAGCCTGCTGGAGTCTGAGCGGGGGAGGGAGAGCTGCTTTACACAAATACAGACACACACACACACACAGACACAAACACACACAAACAGCCACACACACACACACACACACACACACACACACAGACACAAACACACACAAACACACACACAGCCACACACACACAGACACAAACACACACACACACACACACAGACACAAACACACACACACAGCCACACACACACACAAACACACACACACACAGACACAAACACACACAAACACACACAAACACACACAAACACACACACACACAGACACAAACACACAGCCACACACACACAGACACAAACACACACAAACACACACACACAGACACACACAAACACACACACACAGACACAAACACACAGACACACACACAGACACACAGACACAAACACACAGA
>JAOVYW010001227.1:10664-41522 GCA_025775045.1 Hiodon tergisus | reverse complement strand
AGTAGTTTTACAGTCCTGTAATAGATTATAGTAATCTAAATTTGGGAATGTATTGCATAATTAAGTAACTTTTTTGCTTAAGTACAGTAGTACTTTTTTTTTTTTGTACTTTTTACGAAGTACAGTAGTTTTACAGTCCTGTAATAGATTATAGTAATCTAAATTTGGGAATGTATTGCATAATTAAGTAACTTTTTTGCATACTATGAATTACTACATTTATTTTACACAGATGTTATTGTTTCAACACATTTCTTATGGTAAAGTAACTTACAATAACAATGTGCTTATAACTGTCATGCTGCTTAGATTTTTTTGGACCAAATGGCTACTATGGTCCCCAAACATTTGGCAATCCCTGTATTGTGTTGTGGATCAATATAAAATATATAAAATATATTATTGCAGTCTTCGAGAACAGCCATGTTTGCTGGTTAAATTTCAGTTATCATCGGATTTAGTGAGATCTAGTGAGATCCTTCCTATGAGAATTACTTTAATTAAATAATTACGAGCCAACTTTCAGCAAAAAAGCTGCAGACACGGCAGTCCTCCATGAGCGGAATGTCCTACCCCTGTGATAATATATGGATGAGTTGGCTCTTGTTTGAGCCAGAAGTTTTGAAAAATGGCAGGGAAGTAAATCGGGCTTTTAAAATTTTATAAAATTCTAATGAAATGTCAAGCAATATTAGTATATCATGCTTTTCCAGGCCTAAAAGAGAAAGAAAATTACAGAATGGTGACTCAGTGATGCATAATGGTAATTGGGTTTGAATGTTTCCCTTCAGGCAGGTTATAAAAATGTTGGGCTCGTGTAAATATAACTACATTAATTATTCGATAAACAGAATTGGGAATTGTATCTGCATTATTAGCATTTTCCATTTTATGTAAGTGAACATTCAGCATGGAGATTTCTAAGTTAATAATTAAGGCTTTTAAAGTGCTAATACGACGAGATGTTACCTGATACAATATTTTAAAACATAACCCTTTTAACGTTATGAAATAAATGATATTTTATTTTTTAAATCGTGTACAGTGCTCATTTTACAAGGTCTCTCCTCCTAGATTTTAAAGGAAAATGTCTAAAAACAAGACAAAGAATATATAAGAAGGAGCTGCTTAGCATAACCTTTATTTCAACACACGTTCCACAATACTTCAGAATGTGATTTATTTTTAAAACCGAACCCTATGTAGCATACCATCTTACATAATATAGATGTGTTCGGTATGCTGAAAATTCTACGGAACAAGGTGTAAATCTCTATTTACTTTCATAGAACTATTTAATATATTCCATTAATAAGAACGGCAAACTCGAATCATAATACAAGATAAAACAGCTAAAGAAAATTAATTTAATTTAATGTTTTTTTTTTTTTTAATGTTGGGAGACATTCCGAAAGGCATGGTTCAGAGATTTAGGGTTCTGTACTCACCATCAGTTCAGCACTGAGGACATCGATCTGCTTCCAGTAACAACTGTGATTGCCCGAGAGCTCTAATACATGGATTATGAAGACTCCGAAAATGAACGAAAAGATCGTGCTAAATAAAATTCTTAAGTATGCGACTTCAGCCTGTTAGTGTAAGCTACAGAGACGCTTGCCACGTTGTGCATTTTCAATAAATAATGGCTGCAATAGGATAATAAAAAATAAAAAAATCACTTTCTGGTCTAGAAAGTAGGACTTGAAAAGGCACCTGTGCACGGATACGTTAATTACGTGAGTCATTCTTTACTATAGCTATAATGTTACAGACATTGACTACTTTACAATTCAAAGTGCGAGTAGCGCAACTATCAGAGAAACTAGTGCTTTTTAAATAATATCTATTACGTAGCCTCGTTATCGCGAATTCATGGCTCTTTTTGATAATTAGTGAACTGTTGTCGAATCACGGCGAGTCATGCACTGAAATCTCAGGAATAACTGATAAATGATTACGTTAGAGATACTTGTTGCCCTACTTCATAGCAGCCAATTTCCTGTAATTCAAAGTACGTGAATTCTAAGGTCATTACACGGCGTAGGCTACATGGTGCGTTACAAATACTGGAGCAAATATGTTATCAGGTAAGGATTTTTATACCTGCGCAACTTAATAATGTGTTCAAGGGGATAATGCTCGCGGAGACGGTTCGATTAATGTTTGCATAAACGTATTTAATGCAAAATTGTGTAATCATCATTTTGAGAAATTAGAACGAGGTTTAACTTCTGACTATTTTACTGGAGTTGAGAAAAATGTTATTAGTGTATTTATTTGTTTATTATTTGTTGAGTATGTAGGTAGTACCTACATTTAATTGTTTGGAATCTGTGTTTCACTTTATGGAAACTGAGATCTAGTGGGATCTGTGTTTAATTTGGCATTGTCATAAACATTACTCTTACAGCTGTGCAGAATATCTTTTCATTAGAGCCATTTAAAAATTTTTTTTTTCATATTTACCTGTGTTTATCTATTTGTTTCTTGTTCTTTTTACAGAATCATACAATGCATTTTGTAGTCTTAAATTTTAAGAGAAAAAAAGAACGTTTGATATAATTAAGTGCAATCAGCACACTTCGGTAATTATTTTCAACTATGGATATGTCAGTGTTTCTGTTTTAGAAATTTTGGATTACAGTTTTATTTATTTATTTATTGGCTTTTTAAAAAATGAATCTGTTGGTCTCAAACAGGTATTCCTCTTTAAGAAATGTTCACCAATGCATATATCTCCAACAATGGCATAAATTAATTTTATTTACGCATTTTATTTTTTGTTTTCTTTTGTAGCTCTAGATCACTGTTCATTCCACCAGGAGCTTGTCACATATTTACTATCGGCAACAACCCCGTTTTATTTTTTTACCTGTGCAAAACTACACTGAAGTTGGACAGAACGAAATGTTACTCCCAAAGTACACACCCGAAATGAATGGAAGCTTTGCCAGACCTGAGATCCCAATGTTTCATCTAACAACAGGGTGTCAGCTGAACGCCAGCAGTGAAATGTCCATTCTCCCATGCAACAGAAGCACAGACGGGGACACCCTTCAGCTACCCACTTTCTCTACTGCTGCTAAAGTCAGGGTGATCATTACATTTATCCTATGCGCCATTTCAGCAGTTAGCAACCTTGCGGTGCTATGGGCTGCCAGCACCAACAACCAGCGCAAATCTCACGTCAGGATACTCATAATGAACCTGACTGCTGCAGATCTGCTTGTGACTTTTATTGTGATGCCACTGGATGCTGTGTGGAATATCACCATTCAGTGGCTGGCCGGGGACGTAGCTTGCAGGCTGCTGATGTTTATGAAGCTTTTAGCAATGTACTCTTGTGCTTTTGTGACCGTGGTTATCAGTTTGGACCGCCAGTCTGCCATCCTAAACCCTCTGGCGATTAACGAGGCCAAGAAGAAAAACAAAATCATGTTGAGTGTGGCATGGACCTTGAGTGTAATCCTGTCAGTCCCCCAGGTAAGGTCCAGGTGGAGTGAAAATGTTCTTGGCTGCTGCTGATGTCATGGGTGTCAGAAACAAATAATAACATACTGACAGATGACTTAAAATGTAGCTTCTTTGGCTTTCTGAAACATTCCATTGATAGACAATTCCATGGTTACAGTCTATGAGTACTATTCTGCATAATCCTGTAGTATGTTGATTATACAGTTGTATATTAAATTATCGCTCTTATACATGATTCTTTTAAAACAATTTTATTATGTTATCTTGATTTAATTGATAGATGCCAATAATAGCATTTAGATAAAATTATATCACAAATGTGCTAATTTACAAGACCAGAGAATTAGTTCATTCGATATAAATGTGATACGCCCAATAAAGCGTATCACTTTGAGGTTAGCTTTTAGATGAGATGATACATTTAGGTATTACCTAAAGAGTAGGACATTTCATAAACAGCTTCATTGAGTCATTAATCTGAGTATGATTAACAGCTGTGTTACAGCTTGCCATTTATGCAATTGCATTGCTATTAAAAGCCCAATTGCGTAAAATTAATTAAAATAAAAGCACAAACATGGGACAGTGACAAGAAACAGCCCCAATAAATGCAAAACAGAAACAAACAAGCAAACAGACATAAATTTGTAAATACCGAATTTGTTGTTAAGCTATAGTTTATCTGTCAATTGATAAGAAATTTGAGATGGTGGCCTGGCCACGAGTGATCGTGTTCTGTGTTCCCCCCCCCCCCAGATGTTCATATTCCACAATGTGACTATCACAGTTCCAAAGAACTTCACCCAGTGCACAACCCGGGGGAGTTTTGTCAACCACTGGCAGGAGACCATGTACAACATGTTCACCTTCCTGTGTCTCTTCCTCTTGCCTTTGATCATAATGATTTTTTGCTACACCAGAATCCTGAGAGAAATCTCCCGACGAATGGCAAGAGGAAACGGTAAGTGAGATTTTTATCAAATTAATATGATGGTGTGCGTTGTAGATATATTCTAGCGAATGGATTCTCGTCTATTGTTATTTAGAAGTATAGCATTCAGAACCGCAATGGAGCCACTTAAACATCGTGTTAGCTGCTTTAACTTGGAAATGTTCTATGAGTAAATATTCAAATTGGCGGTAAGGTCTAGGAAAACGGGACACTCAGAAATGTCAAGCTTTGTATCGGCCATTTTGGCAAAATGAATAAAAATCTAGTACTAAACATGCCTGGTTGAATATGTTTCAGAGTCATCCAAGGAAGTGCACCTTCGTCGTTCGAAGAACAACATCCCGAAGGCGCGGATGAGAACTCTGAAAATGAGCATCGTCATAGTAATGTCCTTCATTGTCTGCTGGACCCCTTATTACCTGTTGGGTCTATGGTACTGGTTTTCCCCTGAAGACCTGGAGGAGACCGTCTCTCATTCCTTGACTCACATGCTCTTTATATTCGGGCTCTTCAATGCGTGCCTGGACCCTATCACCTACGGGCTTTTCACCATCCATTTTCGCAAAGGACTAAAGCGCTACTGCCATGGCGCGGCAGTGCTCGGCGAGTCTGAAAATAACACCACTGTGACTGGCTCCTTCAGGTACTCAGTCTCCTCATTCCCCATGAGGAGGCTGGCCGCTCTGGGGCAGGATGTGCTGGGAGCCAGCAACAGCAAGACAGAGCAGAACAAGAGGGCATGCTACAATAACAGCTATGTTACAGTGTACAGCAGTGGAGGAGATGAACCCAAGCAGTACAGTCTTGATGATATGACGGATCGCAGCTAGGCCGCTAGGTAGCTTCAATACCTGAATTTGGGTATTGCAGTGATGCTTATAAATGATGAATCAAACTAGGGTCTAAAATGGTTTTAAAGGCACCCTGCAGTATTCCATTTACTATTCATTGTTAAAATGATAAAAATACGGGGGACCATCACAAACGCAGTCTGATTTTCAAATCTGCCTCTGTCCAGCCGTTGTTTATTTTGATTAAGAGAGTTAGGAAATCCTTTGATGCTATTCATTCATTCATTCATTCATTTATTTATTTATTTATTTATTTATTTATTTATTTTATTGCATTTTTCTTGAATCACCATAAGAATTATCTTCGGCATATTATTGCAACTTGCAGTTATACTGATTTATTTACATCAATTTCAAGATTGAAACATTGTATATTTTTGTTAAATATCAGTGGATTCATCAGAGGTAAGAGTCAGTAATGCTCTTCAATTTGAATACTAAGAATTGCTGTTATTTTCTATGTGTTAGGACCATGTAACTCGTAATTCTATGTGATTAACTAAGAAGTTAAAAATTGTTTTCTGTTAAGGACAAACCACATAGTATGGATAGTATGTACAATGTGTTGATATTTGTGGCCAGTAGTAAAAGTTCTGCACTTAAGTCAGAGACTTAGGGGAATAACTACCTTTCTTCTTGTTACAGAGGTTTTTATATATTTCTGAGACCATGGAAATGCATAGTGTTAACATGTCATCCGAAAGCAACTGAATTCTATTCTCATTTTCGGTATTTAAATGCGCTCATCTTTTCAAGCCACCATACATAAATATTATCAGAGGTAAACTATCCAGTATAACCAAAGAATGTACTGAAGTTAGGGTACCAATGTTATTATGCTAATGCTTGTCTGCGGAGGATTGATCTTGCCCTTCAGGGGCCCGAGTGAGGGTTGTGCGGATTTTAAAATTTCAGTTTGGTTTACAAAAAAGACATCTGGTAACATTAGACTACACAAAATGTTTCAGTAATCTGTTATTGACCCATTATGTTCAGAGTTTCACATTTCTGCTTTGATCGGAAGAAGTTAGAACTTATGCCGACTTTAATATATATGACATAATAAATAATAATTACATTTTTCTTTATTTTTTGTGAAATAAATAATGCACTTTCAGTTTATCTTCTAGTCATGTCAGTTTAGCAGCAGTGGCAGGGAAATTTAATTAGCTGATTGGTTTGTCTTACACCGCCATTCCATAAATATTTGCCTTAGCGAATGAATCATTTACATGTTAATATAAGGAAATGTAGCTCTGAAGTTTTATGTTTTTTTATATTTATGGTTATTTGTGACACAACGATAATTCAGTAATAGGCATACTGTATTTCGTCTGTGTTCTTCATTCGAAACCGCTCCAAATGACGTTGTGTCTATTGCCTTGATTGGCACTTGCTTTATTGGAACACAGTTTACAAGTGCAGAAATATTTGCCAGCTTGGGTAAAATACCTAGTTGAAGGGGGCGTTGTGTTAGATGCTCTGGTAGCCATTTTTGTGAACAATGCTTGCAGAAATAAATAAGTATAACTAGTATAATTATTTTTAAAAGTTTGGTTTGGGTTATTATTATTAATTTTTTTATGTTTTAGCACTAACATTTTGAAGTATGTGAATTTCAATTGTCATCTACAATATTACAAAATTATCCTAGGTAGCATATTTATTGGTGTTATAAATAAAAGCATGTGTCTGATGGTAAACTAGAGAAAAATTCCCTTTAGAAACATGTATTTCTTAATTTCTGTGTACCATGAAGTTAATAAATCTGTAGCATAGTTATACTTTTATGTTCTTTTTTTATTCAATTGTGCACTGACGTCTAACATTTATTTGTCATTTTCCATTTTGTATTTGTTTAAAAATTAATATTTTCCAGACATATTAATTTCTGATACTCTAACACAATTACTAATAACATTAATGTACATCTTACATTTATCACTTTCTCAAGAGAAATGGCACATAGCTATATAACGCACAACCAACAATTACACCGTTTCACATTATTGTTATAGCTGTCAGGCAGCAGAGGATGCACATAGAGAAATCAGCTTCATTTCTATAAACTATTTCGTATGTGCTCTGTATACAGTAACAATTTCACAGTGGGCACTTTTCTTACACCACGTATGTGCCTAAACATACCAATGTGTACCATTAAAACATGTTTATGTAAGAGTTGCATATAAAACTGGAGATCCCCTTCCCCTGTAATTATTCTTTATATTACGCAATTGTCGGTATTGATCGATCACTTCAGTGATTATGTCACAAAATCAGGCCCCCCTTTGCCTATAGTCCCTAGTGCCGTTGCACAACCTCCCTGTATACTGTGTATTTGTGCTTAAAGCCTTAATGTAAATAACATGAGGGGCAATTACATTCTTCGTATTCTGTGAAGAAAAATAAACATTTTGGATCTGAGTTTGGTTTCTATGCGTATCATAGATACCAAAATGATCTGGAAGTATTTGGTAGCCTATATTATAAGGTGTGGAACTTTTTATCAGTGCAATTCAGAAGGTCCAGTTAGAGACAGGTACAGCTTTATCAAGGAACCTCTAACCATCTTAATTACACAGACAAACATGACTTCTTGGCGATTTATTCACACAATTTCCTGGAAGTGCAGATAAAAAATGACAATGTGTGCATGCTCCATTAGTCTATAAGAACACATTTTATCAGTAGTGACAACCTTAAACCCGCAAGTTCAGATTTTTTCTAAGAAATGATTGATTTAATAGTGTTCTCTTTTTATTTGTAAGTATCCTATTTCTACTCATAAAAAAGCTATTAAATACATTAATGTAAAGTACAATTTCAAGTTTTGATTTGGTTCCAGCCTAAGAGTGTAACTTCTAACCTGTTCTAAATGTTGGAGAGCAGTATAGTATATATGTTTACTGAATGTGGACCATATTTTCAAAGTTGCACAGGTTTCGTTGCTTATGAACTTCCCCCAAAATATTTCCATATTATTATATGCGTAATTTGAATATTGAACAATTGGGCAGATAAATTCAACTGACACTCTAACCGATGTAGTCTAAAATATAACAGTAAAAGACAGTGCTCAGATATTAAATAATAATTCTCGAATGAACTGAGGGTACAGCCGATAGTAATTATTTGAATACGCATAAAAACCGTATACATATGGAGTTTTTATAAAAAGTTTGTGTGAAATAATCTGTGCTTTCCAACCACGACGAGGCATCAAACCCAGTCATGCCAAGGGCGGCGACACTGTCGACTTGATTAAGCATCTGGAGCGCTTACTGAGTGGAATGTGTCAGACCACTGTCACAAGTGTCTTAGCTTGTAGACTGATTTCAAATTTTTATTTGGGGGGTGTGTACGCTACTTTTGAGGCAGAAAACCAGGATAGTGTAATATTCAGCATTTTTACAGAATAAATACTTCAAAAGCAGAAAAAAAAGCTGCCAGTTACACTTAATGTTGTAAAGGATTTATCAAAGAAAAAACCTTCCTAAGCATCTGTAAAGACTGAAGAAACACTTCTTATCTCCAGCCTTACAGGTATACTTGACTGGTGTTCACAGAAGAAGAAGAAAATAGTCGATAAAAGGGAAAACACGTTTATGTTAAACCTTAAACATGTTTACAGGCATAAATTGTAAATGAGAAAATGATTTGGAGTCAACAGAGGACATGTATCATCTGGAGGCCCTGGCAGGAGTTGAGTACAGACACAGCACTCTAAGGGCTTCTATCCCACAGAAAAGCACCCTAAATGGTTACAGTACGTTAAGAGCATTTGTGCCTGGCAGAGATGAAAGTTGTTTTATTTTCAACATTTTAAGCAATGTTATTTTTATTTTTTTGGTATTATGTAATGTATGTGTGCACAAACCATAAAACTGGGAATCAAAGTACCTTAGACTGCTGCCCAAAAAATATATCCACCCTGAAGAGAGACACGGTTAGCTCAGGTAACTAAAGACGCAAGTCTGTATCTGCTCAAATTGCTCACTGTTAAAGAATATTTAAAAATCTATAGATTTACCCACGTGCTTTTACCGCAAGGATGTATTGACATTTATGAGACATGTCAAACAAATAAATCACCTTAGGAATAAATGCCCTTACAGAACTGTAACAATAAAAAATACAAATTAAAGGTATTTTATTTAACAAATAACAAAGTGCGGAAGAAATCAGCTCTCATCTATCAGGATCCATTGAGTAGAAAATCTGACATTTCTTTATCTAATATTATTATTATTTATAATACTATTGCCATGTCTGACTATTAATATTAATATTTTAACCAGTGGTAGCTGGTTAGCTGCTAGCTGGCCAAAAAAAAAAGTATCTCAAGTAAATAAATGAACATCCCATTGTTTCCTGTCCAAAAAACAAACAAATAGCTGTTTGTTCCTGTATTATCAGGTCACATAAACGTCTGTTGATTTTGGTTAGCCATCTCATGTCCAAAATCAGTTTCCATTTCAGAAGATGGTAATACCTACCTACATCCATTTATCATCCATTTATCTAGTATGTGAGTTTCCCTTCTTCCTCAGTTTTCAGAGCTGCTTCCAGAGTGTCTGAAGAGAGGATTTTGATATGACACTGTAACATAGAAAAGCCCCCAGGAAATTGGTTGACATTGAAGTCTTGGCAGTGCCAGTCCCCTCTTCTTAGATAGATGCAAGCTCGATGAAATAAGCAAACAGACGTATGCCTTTTAAGCTGAGTGAGCAGTAGTCAGCTCTTTGCTTACCTCTCATTTGATTGACACAATAACAAATAAGTCAAGTTAATCTTGCGGTTAAAATACTATTTTCAAAATAAAAGCACATTAGTTAAAAACTGTACATCGAGGGGATGATTCATGAAATTGCAATTGGCAGCACTCTATAATGACCATGTTATTTAAATACAATTTAGTACTTCAGGTTGAATTTACACGGATTTTGAAAATAAAGGTTGGTCACAATGCAACACATTTTTACCATCACTCACCTAGCAGACATTTTGCATTGGGAAAAAAATTTACAAAAATTAAAGTAAATAGATAATGCCTTAATTAATTAGGAGATAAAAATATAACGACTAGAACATTTGCTGGAAGCATCCTAAGCGCAGGACCTCCTGAACAGCCTAAACAGGTGCTTTATTATAATAAACATAGATTAGATAACTGTCCTTTATCAGGCAGGAAGACCACGAGTTCAATCAGGACATGCACCAGGACAAGGCTCAAACAAATGCAGAATATTCGGAAAATCAGTAGCAGCAATTTGATCAGTGGGGATTAGATGGAAATGAAAACAACTTCAGTATGCAAATCTGTCCCAAATACCTGGAACCAGTGACCACAAAGCATGTAATATATATATATAGGCAGGGTAATTATTCAACAATATATGTTAATAGGAGAATTATTTTAAAAAAAACATAATAAGACATGACTCATCTGGTAAACGAAGGACTGTCAGGACATGTTTATCGGACAACTCAGTTGGTATTACAGCAGCTCAGACCATAATAATGCAAAAACATTGCTAAACTTGCTCAATTACATTCACGATGCATAGCCTATATATATCAGTGTATCTCTTAGACGGCCACAGTTTCAACCAACTGAAGAAAAGTTGAAAATCAGTATCTTCCAAAACAGGCAATAAAACAGGCTTGACAAACATCTTTGTTCACATCAATTTACATCTTTATTTAATAACAAATGAGTTATGAAAGATCTCCACACACACACACACACATATGTGTGTAAGTAGGTCTGTAAAGTGTTATCCCCTCTGTGCACAAAGAAAAGAATGAGAACGGAAGCTACACAGACACACACACACACACACAATATGACTCACCTTCTGAATGTCGGTAGGTTCTTCTATTAGATACTGTCAGCCTAGCACAATCATCAATCAATTTGAAAGGGTCAAATTTACTGCAGTACATCACTAGTTTCAATGTACTGATACAAAAAAATACTTGCCATGCAAGCAGCACAATTTATACTTAACATAAAAAACAAGATTTGGATCTAAATACCAACAAAAAAAACCAACTGTATTGTATATATCAAAATCTCTCGGTATGGATAGAAGCAATTTAATGCTCACTTTAGGTTGTCATATATATATATATACACACACACACACACACACAGACACACACACACACACACACACACACACACACACATCGATAACATCAGATTTTACATTTTAAGTGATGCACATGTATAAAACACACTACATTCATTAGATGAAATGAAACCTCTGTTTTGCAGCTCCTCCTCTCCTTTCTTTCTGCACATTCTGCTGAACTGTCGTAGCATGTTGTTGAAGCTGGTTCCAGTTTTCTGTCATGGTTTTATTTCTGCCCTTTAAGGATAGAATTCTACACAATACCAAAGGATAATAAAAGGCGCAGGTTAAATATATTTTGTTTAAAAAAAAAACTTATCTATGACAAAAGGCAAACGCATAAAGGAAGAAGAATACGCAAATGAAAACTACAATCCAAAGAAAGCCTACTAACCTCTCCTGCAAGTATGCGTTACATGTCTCCTCTAAACTTGGAGAGCTTTGCAAAAACGAAGATCTCCTAACGGCATCTCTGTATGGTCCCAATACAGAACACTCATGTCGAAAACGGAAAACAAACAGCGAGCTCTCTGCTTCTTTTCTTGCCAACATTTCATCGGCACAGATTTTCTTTTCCCCTGAAAAAAGGACATTTTACATTGGATGTCTGGTACAACTCACTGGCAAATGACATAAAACATACCTATTTTCAAAAATGCATAAACATAAATAGTAGCATTGAAGTGTAGGCTAGTTCTGTAGTGATGCCATGGCTCTGAAACACTGTTAGCATTACTAGCATATCTGGGAATCAAAATAGAGGGAGATCATGATATTCTATGAGGCATCCTATGAGGCCCTTGATTTACTGAAGACACAAAAGTATGCTATCTAACTGTACTGTATGTAAGGGTTTACTGGAGTGGTCAGTGCACAAAGGCTGTTTTAATCATATGAGTTTATTCCAAAGCATGCTGAAACCACTTGGCAATTTAAGCCCTGTTTCCTTTAGCAAGAAATCAAGTTAAAAGTAAAATGGAAGGGTAAGCGTGAAACAAGGGGGCACGCATTTGAAATGGGTCATTTTTGATAAGCAATTTCATCGCAGGCCCGAGTCATTGAGACTGCAATGATCATTTTTCAATGCGCTAACCAAGTATTCTCAGAGCACTTTGCGTTCCCGGCCGAAAACTAATTGAAACGCTGGTCCATGAGCCCACCCTTCAGCGAGACCACATTTTACTTTTAAAACCCTCTCCCCTACCTAGCCTAAGCAGAAATCATGAATGACACCACACTTTTGGGATTCAAATAAGCATAATGCTTTAAATACATATTCATTATGTAGAAGCAATGAGAGCGGAATTTTGCATTTTGCATTGCATTTGCACAAATTGATTATGGAATAAAGAAAAAAATAAGTATTTTTATCAGATCAATGTCTGTTAAATTTAAATAAACATTTGAAAAAGACTGTATGTCTGTTATGCATCTACATTTTTGCATATGTCCCTTGATCTTTTGCATTTTTCTTCATTTGACAAAAATCTATAATTCATATTTCACCTGGGTCAAACAGTAATGAGGACTTTCAGAAGTAAAATAAATAAATAAAAGGTATTGCACCCTCATTATAGGTAAAAATGAAAGCAAATAATGGTGTTGGCCAGCAAATAAGTAGAAGTATCTCATCGTTTGTCATTACACTGGGCAAAAAATTCCTAAATACGCACATTTAAAAAGCTCTAAATTGACCGGTCAATAGCAACCATAAAGTTTGAGTAAAACTGCTCATGAGAAGAAGATTATCAAGTTTTTAAAGGATGTTTAAATACAACCTTGTTTTAGCAGTTCATTGAAAAATAACAAAAAGAATAAAAAAATATCATGATGGGTTACTGCACCAATCAATAGCCCTCGATAATTGCGTTGTTATGCTTTGGAAATACTGGTGGTAAAGAGCATATCTTTATTAGAAAACAGAAAATGAATGATCTGGCAACCACATTCGTTGGAACAGGCTGTGGATATTGGCTAAAACAAAACAGCACTTACCTTGAATTAACAGAGTCTGGTTTAATGGGTCCAAAACAAAAACTGGATTCCAAGGTGTTGCAAGGTGGTGTGAGGATGGCAGAATGAAACTGCACACCATTGTACTATTGGTGATGTCATGTACAGTTATCTTTCCATTTCTGTACATAAACAGAAGCTGGAAATACAATTAAAACACCATCAGTACACCTCAACCCAGATTGACTAGTCAGAAAAAAAGGGGAACATGCATCACAAGAACCGCTCTTCGATGGACTTAAAACGAGACAAAGGGTCACATCATTTAGCCAACCAATGTATACAATGAAAGAACTTTATAAATTATGAAATCTATTATTGGGAGTAAAAAAGGGTCAATGATTGCAGGCTAATCTCAGAAAAAAGAGCTTACCAAATTTTTCAGACAATGCACAGGTAGCACAACAGTGGGGGGGTGATCTGAAGATCTGTGCAATAAGAGACATGCGTTCAGAAATGCTTATTAAAACAAAAATGAGTGAATCAGAGATTTGTCATTGTATTGTATTGTAGTATTTTTCTTTCATGTCTTACGGATACTGATAGTGTAACCATGCTGAAAACAATACGTGACCCGTTGATTGTCAGACAATTCACCTTTCTGTAAGTTTTGCAGCATGAGGACCTGCTCCACTCCCAGCTGTAATTAAGTGGCAAGCACCATCCCTGCAGGTGACCACAACTCGCGTTTTGGAATAGAAAACATGGTGGTCCCGGGAGGCATCCTCAGTACTGAAAGACTGATGATCCATAAAAAGCATGTTGCTAAAACCACTGTCTGCTGAAACAAGAACTGACCATGGAAGCCCTGAAACGTTAAAGGCGCAGGTTTGTAAGAGACTAATCCAAAACCCATAACTTTAATTATACACAACTTAATGATTATTTCAAACAAGAAAATCCACTAAAGCTCTTCACAAATCAAAAATAAATGTAAAAATTGCGATAAAAGCTACAGATTTATGTATAATTCATTTTCTAAACTATAGTAATTATAATTCTATAAATGTGATTGACACAACCTCATGAACTAATAAACTACAGATTTACAGCATTCAAATTTTATTTTTATTTTTTTACTTTTTACTTTTTACACACAGATCACAAACTTACCTAAATGTCTGTCCCATATTGTGACCAAATTGTCAACAAGCCCAAGAGCAATATATTTAGTGCATCTGCTGATTGCTGAGCAATGAATTTGTTGTGCATTTGGCCACACAACATCTGGTCTTGGTTCTCTGTCTGAATCAAAGAATTGTAACATTTTGGGTACACGGCATCAATATGATCACCAATTTCCATTAAGCGACTGTTTTAAATTATTTAAGCTTTGGGGGGAGTGTGGGGGATCCCCGATCATGATGAGAAAAGCAGATGTTAGGATTTTAGGAACACATCAGAATGTTAGAACTTTGCTCTAAGGCAGCCCCTGCTGGTCGGAAATGGGGACTACAATGTTCACTGCACACTCACAAAAGCAGCATGATTCCTTGTCAGGAACGATTTTTATTTGTCAGATTGTCAGTGTTTTAGATTTTTTTAGCTGTGTTCTTTTGCTACTGCTATTTTACCAAAACAACTACTGTAAACAATTACAGGACATTTTAATAAAAAAATATTTTACCTGGTGTGTCTTTTTTATGCAGAAAATACTGGAAAAGATTATGATTTCCACTCCACCACAGACATACAGTGACAGGCACACCTGTGACAGAATTGTAAGCATTAATTCAAATTCAAATTATGCATCAATATTGTGTGTTTAGATTTCTGAAATAAAAACTTCTGATGCTATTACTTTGTTTGTAGCATACAATTATCTAGTGGGCTAAAACTAATCAAGAAGTGAACCTAATAAAGTAGAATAAATAGCTGTTTTACAGTCTTAAGTTTGGCAAAAGTGTTTTTACAACCTACAATCTACGGAGTGTCGATGTTGTTACAAACCTGTCAGAGTTTTCGCCCCATTAAAGAATGGAGAAAACCCACCAGGTAGGAGGAAGTGAAAGGTACACTGGCTTAAAAATAAATGAAACATGTTTATACATAAACATATCTCTGCATAGAGAATAAGTCCACCGTTCTTAACTCGTATGACATCACAATTAACAATCTTTGTATGTCAACTTAATTATTTGAGGAATTCACCTTGGTCTCTCCTCAGCTTTCTTTGTTTTAAATATGCTGGCAGATTTTCTGTACAGAGTTTTAAAAACAGCATCCTGATCCTCCCATTGACGATGGCTTATCATGTGATTTTGGCCTGAACCAATGACACCCCCATCCTCAGTTTTCTCTAACACTTCAAACACACTTTTTACAGTGGTCCCTGCAATATATAAACAGTAAAATAACAAGTACAATTTAGGCAATAAAATATGTTTTGTTGATCAGAACCGCAAATGAGACACGGAAGAGTTATCTTCATGTCTAGATGAAATTAATACTTTGGCGTGAAAATGTGTCCACAATGCAAGACTGAATTCAGTTGTAAGACACATCCTATATATGTCAAATATTATATAATAAGTAATCAACCAAAGGTCACCAGTACTACTACTTGACCAGTATTTCTATTTTCATATTTTATATTGTTAAACATTGGGATTTAGTTTCACTTGATTACTTAAATTCTACAAAGGAATGCAATTTTTAACCATCTTTCAAGAATTATTCATTACTTGGACTTTAAACACTTGGAATAATTGAGGGCATGGTATTTTGAATATAGTGAATGAGTACCTGAGAGTGATTTTGGTGGCTTTATTTTTAATATCATTCCTGCCGGAGACAGTTTTGCATCTCCTACTCCTGAAATGTGTGGCACCTACAGTATAAAGGAGAAATTGTTCAAAAAAGCAAAATATGCTGAGTGCAACATATGCAGACTAATGACTAATGAACGCAGAATAATGATATTCAAAACAAGGTAGAAAACTGAACATGTTGCCAGGGGCTACTAAAACTTTGGAACTTCTAATTGCATCAAGTTAAGTTAGAACTTGAACTTGAAAAACATACTATATTCTGCATCACGCCAACTCTAAACATAAAAGTGGATAAATGTTCTCTTCCTGCATTTTTCTAGATAAAATATACTACATTACTATAATGATAACAACAATATAGTCTATTACCTGTTTTATTTGTGCTGTGTGTGAAACCTCTAACTCTCTCAGCCAGGAATCTTTCGGCAATTGATAGATCTCAAGCCAAGGTACTCCATTGCCTGTCTCAAGAGGTTTTAAAATTACTTACCAAGTATTTCTCTCACGCCAATATTTAGCATTAAACATGAAGTTAAAATATGAAATATAGAAAAATAACTTACGTTCTATCATAACAGCAGCATAATCCCCACCTTGGGAGAGCTCAATTTTTGAACAGATAGTCCTTTGGTTTATGTCATCCTGTATTTCGATGAAGTCGAAATTATCACTAACATTATATTCAAGTCATACCAATTAAAATGAATTTACAAGGTATTACCAGCATAGTTATTAGAAAGTGTGTTCAATTGATGCATTTTAATAATGGAATTTTAAAATTTATTTGCAATTTTTCACACTTACCGTATCATTGATTACTTTGACTAAGTAGATAGAATCAGCATAATAAGCAAACAGACGGGAAACACCTGGGAGGGGGAGTAAATACACTGTTTGGGTGGTTTTACCAGCAAAATATATCAATCTGCCAAGGATCACTGAAATACCAGAAGTGTGTTCTGTATACCATTTGTATTAAATTCATAGAACATAGTGGAGTAGTACTGGGTAATTCATTTAAATAAGAAAGCAATCTCCATTAGCAGATACCATTACCCATGTCATCCACAGTAGCCAGGAGATAAGCCATCTCTCCAAAGCAGGTGCTCTGAATGTAGGTGATTTCCACACTCTCGTCCTCCCATGCTGTGATACTGATGAGACTGGAAGCACTGATTACAGAGAGGCCATGGGATTGACCCATAAAAATATATTTTCCATCTTCCGAGGATGCCAGGCAGTTTGTCCTCTTTGAAAGCTGTAAGCAACAACATGTCTTGTCAATTAATTTTCTTTTTGAAGCAAATACATAAATATTTTCTCTATGATATGACTGTGAAAATGTATTTAAATATGACCAAAAATTCACATTTATGCTAAAATTTACTAAATTAAGTGTCATTAAATGTCCAATATCAGTCACTGAATAGACTATACTTGCTACACACCTGAACTTCGCTGGCAACCTCCAAAACTGGAACATTTTTACTTGATTGTTCAGATATCCTATAGGCCTCTCTCTTTGAGATGATTTCCCAAGCCCTGTCAAGAAGCCTGTTTACGACTTTGTCAATCATGCGGAAGGGTTGAGGTAGTTGGTCCTGCAGTTGTTCAGGATCTGCCAGGTATGTTTTATCCTCATCTTCACTTCCCCCATTCTCAGAAGGTTCAGGGATTTCCATGGGGGCTTTTTTAAAGTAAACAGGCATCCTGGTACACTAGCTAGCTAAACACAATTAGTTTCGGCGGTAGGTGGACTATTAATTGTGCGATTTATTAGTGCGTACTTACAAACTATGTAAGTACTGTAATCAAAGGTTTAAAAAAATACTATTCGTTCCGCATTTCGACTGTTTTCTAGTAGCCAAGGCAACAGTTACCTTGAAGAACCGAGTGGGTCACGTGTCACGTTCTTGGGAAAAACGTGGCGTGCAAAACAACTAAATTCAGCACTTCAAGTGCGTTTGTCTTTTTCTTATTAAGTGGTGAATTGTTAATGCAATTATACAGAAATGCGTACGCAAATAGTTGGTTTGATGCTGATTCTATCAAATATATGGAATGTCAAACTATTAAGTAAACAGCAGCGAACTACACTACCATGCAGACAAGAATCTTTCACTCTCTAATTTCACTCAGCCCTCAATCTTTATTGAAAATGAACAACTGCGATTAAGTTAACAAGATAAAGGAAACGGTCTTACGCAATACATGACGGATGTGGCTAGTGTGTGGTTGAAACTAACTTAAAAAGCCGATTTTCATTTAATTTCTTGTTAAGTCGATGTGCTCTGTCACTCTATTATACATGGTTGTGTTTTTACTGAATCGTCATTACATATCGTAATTTGTTAGCAGTTAACCATTATGGAATCTTTCATAGAGTTCACACAGCAAAGCCAGGGAAGGGATCGCATTTTCAGGTGAGTTCGATGTTATGACTGTAAAATCGATACATTTGTCTATATTATGCTTTTTTGGATTAATATACTGTCTCCAAACGGTGCTAGATAGAATTTATTAACTTGGTGTGCGCTGGATTCGGCCTGTTGTAGGCTATCATCGACTACTTTTGTAAAAAGAAGCTTTCTCGGTGCTATGACCTGCACAAAAACCTAAAGAGTCTAATATACGTTATTGCCTTATAGGAATGCACTCTCATTGTGTAGTGACAGTAAGTATTTTGGATAGAAAGGGACAACAGCTAATTTAAGCGATGGTAATTTAGTACGAAATATTTCGCCTGCCATTTCTGTTTCCACGTACAAGTGTGGCGCTGCTAGATATTTAATCTGCGGCGTGTCTATTCGTTAGCAACTGTATTAAAAAGGGCGAGTTTGGTAGTTTATTTAGTTAGACTATTTTCATAGTCAGGGAAGCCACCATGTCGAATGAAGTGCATTATTATGCGGGTTTTTTTTGTCATTCAACTAAACTATAATAAGTAAATCACTTTTTTTTTGATAATAGGTTTGAATGTATCTTCAATGTTATGTTCCCTCCATTGTTGATAAAATTGTATACCAATTTTAACAATGTATATAATGCAATGTAAATGAAACGAACACTATATTGTTATTGGCCCTTCTTGGTAAATTTACCCATTATTATGCTTATTTTCAGAGCCACACAGTATGCATGCTCTTTAGTTAAATATTTATTGCGAAATAAGGATGCAAGAAAAGAATTTGTGATAAAGCTGCAGACACTGGAATCCAGTATGAGCTCAGGGAGGAGTCGTAAGTAAAATCCTAGTGCACTGCATTAATAATACATTTTAGAGCACATGACGCAATTCATCTAATAGCACACTCATTCTAGAAAATGGGGACACAACGTGTCTTGTTAATGAACATGTTTATTATAGTTGAAGACATTGACGTTTATTCAGTAATTAAGGTTAAATGTGGCATTTAAGGGTGTCTTTGGCTTAAGATTTGTTTGGTTTTTTTCAAAAATGCCTTTATCCAGAATAAGGCATCACAATATCAGGCTGCCTAAAAAGTGTTTAAAATTCTCAAAACTTTCACTTATGAATATTAACTTAAAAACAAACAAACAAAAAAATGTTTTTGCAATGGAGTTTATTGGGCTCTCTGACTTTTAAGAGTATATTTTCTTTAAACCCTTAAGCCCTAAAAGTTTTCCCAGGGTTAAGTCAACTCCGTCAGATTTTTCTAAATCAGGAGTAAATAATGCTCATAGACGCTTTTTGATGTCAACTCTGTTCTAAAGGTAGAGCTGTCCTGAGAGCATACCACTTAAAAGCAAACGTGCCAAATTTTTTCCTGACCTGTGGTCTGCGGTACAGTATAAATGTTTATTTGACAACGTCAAACATTCACTCCATACTCATAGCCTACCGATCGACCTGCTGTGCTCTTGAAATAACATATTTAAAAAAAAAACAATAAGCAGGAAAATGATCCAACTCACCGCTTTCAGCATAGCTGAAAACACCATCACAAACTGCTTTTCTTTGCTATCTATGAGCTTGTTTCAGGCCGGAGGCCACTAGTGAATATGGCTAAACGTTATGGATACTGACAGATCATCAGTAGCCCAAATGCATAACACCAACAGCATTGTAGGAAATAATAAATGCAAGTCTTGCTTTGTATGAGCGGCTGCTTTTGTGATTTTTATCCTTGCAAGCGCGTTGGTAACATCAAAGTCCAGCTCTCTAAACTGGTGTTCAGACTCTGTAGCCATCAAAGAAAGTGCACGCCGTCATTGCTGTCCCATTGTTATCCTGAGTTGGTTTTTTTATCTGTTCCCTCAGGGAATATGAATGCTGTCCCTCATAGTTGGTTACATGGAGAGTGAGGAAAAGCCCCAGAGCAATAAAAACATTGAGGAACATGGACTGAAGACAATTTTTCTGCACAATTTTTAGTAGCTTAATGGGCAACCTATCTTTTCAGGTTCAACAAAAATGATTAATTGAATGAGTTCATCGTCGAGGCTTATCTAAATCAGTAGGATAAGTAGAGGAAAGTGCATTAGCGACTTTGCGAATATCACTGTAGACCGGTAAAACAAAGATCCAAAGAGATAATAGAGGTGCATCTGTTCTGTTATCAGCTGACTGATAGCAGCTAAGGCAGTTATCACATTGAATGTCTCAAATCGGATTTGTGGCTCCCATCAAGTACCACTTCATGCTCTGTGGTTTCACCTCCAAATGCTTTGCATTGTCTATGCCAGGGGTTTCTAATCCTGCTCCTGGAGGGCCAATGTCCTGCAGAGTTTAACTCCAACCTGGTCCAACACACCTGCCTGGAAGTTTCTAGTAATCCCAAAGTCCTTGATTAGCTGGTTCAGGTGTGTTTAATTGGGGTTGGAGCTGAACTCTGCAAGACAGTGGCTCTCCGGAAGCAGGATTGGGCACCCCTGGTCTATGCACTGCAAGTCATGTCACTTTTCTCCAGAGCATTTGCACCAACAAGGGGTGGTATGCCACAAGGGGGCCATGAAGGAAGTCTCTAAGTGATTCAGTTGTGCATATAAGGACTTTATTTTCTGCGTGTCACCAACCGAGATTGCCAAATGCCTCCCATATTTGTGTGTATTTCTGGTATAGTGCTTTTGATGAGTTGGAAAGACAAATCCAGTGTGTAAAGGGATTTAAGTGCAAATTTAATGGTGATGGCAGTGTTATGAAAACCTATCCCCCATCAGTTAGTAGATGTAAATTGCAGGTTGTAGTATGTCGGGGAAAAAATCCTGCAACTGGACAGCTGTTTTCATCATCAAAAAGGTTAAGATTATTTAGATGAGCCTGCTGAAAAAACTTATCTTCCTGTTCAACATCATTCAAGTTACTTGCATTACCATATGACTGGCGGTGACAATTAGATAGTTCCAGTCCCAGTTTACTGACCATTGGTATGACAGTCTGCTAGGCTTCCCCCTGAGTGACTGGAATGTGCTGGAATCCAGTAAAGCACTCCACAATTCCTTTGTCATAAAGTCCATTTGGGTTAACTTACAGGTTAGTGTGGAAGGAAATAACAAACAAAACTCTTTTTCCCCCCATCAGAGCGTCACTAGAAATGTTCAATAATTCTTTCTGAACTGCACATAAAGACAGAAGTGACACCATTAAAAGAAAGTAAATAAAGAACCAAAGAATAACCCAAACAGATTCCCTTCTCAACCTCCACAACAAATTTACTTCAAACAATCCTACTATAAAACTCATTGTCATTCTGAGCCCTAAGACCATTATATGTTAGAGCACCAAAAGCCTCGGAAAAACAGTCAGTCAGAACGAATACGCATAATTAAAAAAGAGGTTCTGAAATCAATTGGATAATATCCTTTACTTGATCTGTTGGTCCCTGGTGAGGCGTGTCTTCTTAAAACCTGTGCATGGTGTATAAGCAAACAGTCAAATCTAATAACAGAGCAAGATCTTGGTCTTGACGGTACAACAACAGATCTCACTGCTGACAAAACAGAATATGGAGATTAGTAAGCAGTGATTTACGACAAGCACAGATGGTTTACCATGTTGGTGTTCACCACCAGGATGTTAAAGTTGAATTCCTACACCCACATGGCCCAAATTCCCATTGTTAACCAAAACTGCCTGGAAGGATGGATGGTTGTTGCCCACTTGCTTTTATTCTTGAAAAACTGATGGGAACAGCATTTTCCTTCCCATCAAGCAGTACAAGGCAAACATACAGCCTTTTCCCAAATGTATTGGAGTTCGTAGAGGTAGAGCGTGTTCATATTCTGCTTCTCAGCACTTAACTTGATCCTAACACAGTGTCTTTGAAGTGACTCGGGTCAGACAATAACACTGAAAATATATCTGAATTTAGCTGTAAAAAGGCTCTAAGACCGTTTCATAATGAGGCCCTATTCAGTTGTTATTGTCAAAACAACTAATTGTTCCACTTTCACCATATTATTGTACTGCCATGACCAAATTTTAATGTTTAAAATTTTTATTGTTCATATTTATTTATTTTTCATGTTTTGGAAATTGATTTTAATTTTTGTTTTTATAGAGAGAAAATATATAATTTCGTCTCTGTCATCGTCATCTATAATCTATATAATTTTTTTCTGCAATATTTTTTAAATTGGGAGCTTTTAAATTTGCATTGTTTTATAGCCAATACATTATTCAGTACAAACATAAATTTTAAATTTGTTTGATAGAAATTAAAAAAACAAAACATATTTTTTTCCCCATTCTCTACAATCAGTGAGCAATGTGAAAACAGCAATCGCGTTGCATTTTTAGAAATGTAGACACATTTGATCTGTTTTGTACATTATGTTTCTCTAGTCAAATGCCGTGTACACCACGCAATCCCGAAGTCCTTGATTAGCTGGTTTAGGTGTGATCTAATGATCTCTAAACCCAGTTTGGGAGCTTAACATTAACTTTTCTAACCCCATGAAGTCAATCCAACACCGTGATGTATTGTCTGGTAAGATGATGGTAGAGGACACAAAGTAGGAATTGACTTATTGGTGACTTAGGGTACTGCATATATATCCAGACGGATGACAAATTAATGCAACACCCTACAGTGAGGGGGTCTGGAGGATCTATTATGCTGTGGGGGGGAATTGCATAGCATGGTTTTGGGTCCATTTAGAGGGAAGGATCACTGCAAATCATTCTGAGTGATCACCTTTATCCCATTTCTATCCTGACGGGATTGGTTTCTTCAAGAATGACATTGCCCCCATCCACAGAGCAGGAGGGCTCACTGAATGGTTTGATTAGTGTGAAAATGATATAAATCATATGTTATGGCCTTCGCAGTCACCAGATCTCAACCCAATTTAACACCTATGGCAGATTCTGGACAGCTCTGCACCACCATCATCAAAACACCAAATGAGGGAATATCATTTGGAAGAATGGTGTTCCATCTCTCCAGTAGAGTTCCAGAGACTTGTAAAATCGATGTCAAGGTGCATTGAAGCTGTTCTGGCAGCTCAACTCCTTACTGGGACACTTCATTTTGGTTTTTCCTTTAACTTTTCACCCTTCAGAATATATATGAGTGGTCAAGAAGGATCTGAAATACTTCTGTTAAAAATGTTCTGAATATTCAATGCATAATTTAGCAATTATTTATTACAGCACCTCTGTTTGTGGTTAGTTAAAGTAATGAAATGTTTGCAGTCATAAAGGGGTTTGGCTGTCCACTTGCTAATACATAATTTGCTTGCTTTTCTGTATTTAACATTAGCTATGGAAAAAAAATGTGGTAATTCATTATTCGTCTTAAGCCGCAGTTTTTTTTTTTGCTTAATTATTCATGAGATTATTCATGAGATTATTCATTAAACATTTCTAAGACCGTGCTTCATTACTGCTTCTTTGACTAAACTAAATAAGACTTATCAAACGTGATTATTCCAGCCGAAACCTCTTAATTTACAAAAACGTTTCTACAGAGGTACAGGACCAGCATATAGGTATTGGGAGTAACCGATGAGATTACAAAGAAAAGGCATTTTTATTTTTCAGGTAAGTGAAATACATGTTGTCTCAAAAGAAAGTAGTACATCCTCTTTAGGTAGGATCTTTGCAGAACTATACACTTCCATCTCACCATGAAAACACCTTATCCCCAAGCTACCTCAAAGAAGGAAAAACGCTGTACAAAAAAACAAAAACAAATCGAAAAGCAGCTTGAGTAATAAAATGTACGAATGTTTCCGAGTTTTACAAATGCAGTTGCCTATACATGGGACCACTGATATTTTTTCACATTTCTGAAGACATTTTCGGCACAATAAGAGCAAGTAAGATTAAGATTAACAGGAAAGGAATCCTGAAGAATACTAGACTTTGCCTTTCCAGCTCAAAGGTCGGCGTTTTGCATCTGAAAGGTAAATACACATAACAAGGTGCTGTAGCTAGTTTACAATAATTCTTCCCTCAAAACGACACAAAGTTGTACAAGAATTATGCATTTGTAAAATGCAGTTTATAGGCAATGCATTTTCGTGCATTTAGAGTAATTTGTTAAGAGTAATTTCACAGGGATACACCTGCTGCATACAAGCCATGTTACTGGAGTCCCCTGTTCAAATATGGCATCCCTTTTAACAACTGTATGCAACACTTTTCTAATGAGCACAATTCATAGCCCTCTGAATGTTCTTGTGCTGTGCAAGTATCAATCTTAAGGGGTTTTACCATTGTCACTTTTGGGCAGAAAAACCGACCTTCCTGTTTCCCAAATAATTGTGTTGAAAAACTATTTATAAACCAAAAAACAGACTAGTTTGAAATACTGGAGATCAGTTTGGTTTTGTTCAGCAGAATCATCAGTACAGCTTTAGCGCTAGTAAAATTATTAGTAATTCTGTCTATGATTTTGTTTTTTGTTTTTATAATGTGGAGATTTTCTCCGTTAAAAAAAAAAATACACACAAAAGGCTACGATTCATACTGTAAAAAAGCACAAGGTCATTTGGAGCTAGACCATGGAGACTCACCAGCATACAACTTTGAAATAAATCTAATAAAAATAGTCAAGGTTCTCCACTACACAAAACATAAATTGAATATATTACAATAAAATTTTGAGAAGACCGTTTTAAAAGAACACAATAATAATTATATACCTCAGACCATTCCATGTACCTAGTATGTTGTGGACACAACCAGCTGTTCAGAGCACAAAATAAGAAGAAAAATGGAGGGTGACGTTCAGTCTGCTTCTGCTGACTGTGGCCTGAAACCAGATTGTTACTAAATGGAGAGCTTGGGCGGAAAGCAAAAATACATTCTGATTCAGGAATTCCTCAAAATAATAAAATAATAAGTTAATTAAATTAAACATACATATAACTCTGAAGTTGTGCAGTGGCAATAAACTGAATTCATTATTTTTACTGCTATGTCAGAGAAACCACACTCTCAGTAAGGATTGTGTTCCAGGACTTTTATACTAAGGCATAAATAACTGTTAAGATCTTCTCCCTTTTGAGTGAAGGAAAAAATATAAGCTGCAGAAAAAAACACTTAAGATGGATTGATTATGGGTTTGAGTAATGACCCATTGCATTGAACCAAATCATTAAAAAAAAAAGTTTGTGATTGGATCAAAACATATTCAGAAAACAGCATGCGATCTGCAGTGATTACTATACTTAACAGAAGTTTTGAGTTTTGTTTATGCAGTCTGGTTTATTAAAGGCATCTAAACCAATATATATAGCAGCTCATATAATGAACAGTTTCACTTTTATCACTGGAATGAAAAGATCATGTCCTTATTTTGGCAAAAAAAACTATGAATTTTATGGCTTTTAATAAAGCCACTAAATTGAAATGAATAGATTCAAATTGGGACCAAGGTTCATTTTGTCATTTCACTTTCTACAGTACTTCTTATAGAAAGATGCCTAGTGCTCTTGCCTTGACATGAACATATACAGCTGCCCAAAAGATGATGCACTGTTGCGACGATGAAAGTGACCCAAAAAGCATCAACCCATAGAGTGTTAAAATTCTCGGGCCAGACTAAGTTGTCCTCCACAGGTGGACTGTAGACGTGGCCCTTAGCCTTAGGACTGGCAGGGCACTTTCTCACTGTAAACGTGTTTACAACGTAAAGGCCTGCAGCAGCAAAAGCTTCTTAGGATTTCCCCCATTGGGCTTTGCGTTGGGCTGAAGCCAAGCTGAAGTAAAAAGGAATGACATAAATGCATCAGTAGTTAAAGGGGTCTCAAAATTAGCAGGGGAAAAACAACCAAAACGACAAACCATCAGTAGACTGCATACATATATGGGAAATAAGTGCTCAGTGCAAATCTTCACCTGTCCACCGCTATAAGGCCTGTGTGTCAGGGTAGAACCTCACCATGCTGAGCCCTATGATTTAGAATCGAAGGGTTAAAATCCAGATCATGTCGTTTCCCACTAGTGATGAGGGGAACGTAGGCAGTCGCTGATTGGGCTGGGGTGGGTGGGAATCAGCGGGGCTTCTCTCGGTCTGCCGCTATCAGCATCACCTGTCAGTTTCCCAAGTGCCAGTAAGCTGGCAGAACTGAACCACTTGTGCAAGCTGTATGTGTCTAAATTGACGGAGGGCTTAAAGGCAATTGGATCCCTGTTTGGTGACAGGATTCATAGCGACAAGCCGAGATACATTCGCGGAAATGAAGAAAATCTAAAAGTAACTAAGAATTCCACATTTTTAAATAAAAATAAATAAATAAATGTTAATACAGGGGGAATGTTAAAACAATTAATGAGATGATATCGTAAAGAAACAGTGGTCACTGCAGCGTTTCAAAAAATATATATATTTTCCATGGATAACTAGGTCACAGCCCTGGGGACTGTTTTGGTCCACAGATGCCACAGTGACACCATAGCGGCATCTGGATTCAGCTGTGGTCCGGGATGAGGCTTTTGATGTGGAGACTTTTGGTCCATGCGCACACATCAGGGAGTGTCGGCACTACCAAGGCAGACGAAGGTCGTCCAGGGCGAGGCCTCTGATGTGGTGTTTTTATTTGGTCCATACACGCACACACAGATACACACGTACACTGCAGGGTGTGCTGAGACTATGAAGGCATCTGGCTTCGGTCGTAGTCCATGATGAGGCCTTTGATGTGCGACAGTTTCTGATGCAGATACTCGCAGCGCTTCTTCTCTTCCCGAAAACCAGGAAATTTCTGCAGGAAGAAGCAGGGAGCCAAACCTGTTTCATGGGATTGTTCCTAATCTATAATGGCCACTTACCATCATCTCATTTTTGAGTCATTCAAGCTCTTAATTAAATGGCTGCGGAAGCAGACGGCTTAAGGCCCAAGGGGCTTAATGATATTATACAATATATTGAACACTCTTTTTGTAAGTCAGATTTGTGCTACTTATCTGTACCTTTTTATACTTTCGGTATTTCTCCAATATTTGGTCTTCCATAACCTGAAAGGTTTGCGACACAGCAAGTTAAAAACAAATCAAACACTTTCCACAACTCCACAATAAAATCCAATTCATGAAGCCATTAACAAAGGAAATAAGAAAATTCCACAGTAACATGAAACGCCATTGGTCCTTTTTCCGTACCTTATACTTCTGTGTTCCAGGAGACAGGGTCTTGATCTTGGAACTCAGCTGGACGAACATTTCTGTGACACTCGCAACCCTGGAGTGCAGCTCTCTGTACTCATCATACTCTGCACAGAAGTCCCCCTTGTACTTCTGACGCTGTTCTGAGTCTGTGATGGCATTGTACTCCCTGAGAACAGACCGTTCCACACACAGATCTCATTATTCTGTTGATATGTGCCTTTTTCGGCTTCACCGGCCACCTGATTTAACACTTCACTCCTTAACCTGAAGGTGGCACTATAGATGGATATATAAATTGCTTTCGTACAACACCATAGCACAACACATTTTTTATTCCAATGCACTAAGACCAAACCAAATAACAGGGCGAGCAATTTCCAGGTACATTATTTAACAATATGTTTAGAAAAATAGGTGTTCTTAATACAAACTCTAGAAATATTATACAACTAGGCTCAGTGACATGTAGAGTCTGGTCAGGTCTGGTCACTGCAGTACATTAGAGAATAAAAACTAGTGATACCTAATTTGTAGATATGATGAGTCTACTTGCACCTTTAAAAAAAAAAAATCAGTTTTTAAGGCACAAGTAGGAGGACCAAAAAGAACTCCTTTGAAACCAAGGGAAAGTAATTTTACTCACAGTAAGTAGTCAGGCAGCTCTTCTAGGGAGGGAACAGTGACAGGTGTGTTTGCACTCTCTTGGCCTGTCGATAAGCAGACACGTAAAAAAGATAAATACGGTTTTCTTGTGCAAACGTGACGCACCGACTGCTCGGATAGTTCACCGTTACAGACTGGTGCAAATTGCCAGTGTGATTCCAGGCAACGCACGACTGCCAGTTTCCAGATTGGGCAATGTGGAGCACAGGACTTACTTAGCCACTCGCAAGGACACAACCACAGCTGTCACTAAGTCAATGATCAACAGAATATAGTGGACATAGAGGAAGTGCAGTGCAGTAACACAGTCTTGATTTGTGTTGGCAATACAATTAGATTTTTCATCATTTAAAAAAATTATCTGCTGCAACCGTTCAATAAAAACTTTAAAAATGTATAATTATTTTAAGTTCCACCATTCTATTTAAAATAAAAATTCCCACTTTCTTCCTAATATGCCATAGCTGTGTTTTAATGTAAAGTCATGTTAATGTGTCATTTTGAAAATTTGATTCGTATTGGACTATTGTACGATTGCTTCTTTTGTCAACCGAGCAGGGTCCATTGGGAGATCGAGACGTCTGGCGTAAAGCCTGTGTAGGAGATCTCAATCTAAACTGAAAGATTTCTGTAACAGGCGTGCGTGTGTGTGTTGTGTGAGAGCAGGTCCACTCTTACCCTTAAGGTTTGCAGGGTTATGCTTAACATCGTGGCTGGTGTCCAGCCACTCATTCTCCTCGCTGTCCTTTAGGCGATCCCGCTCCTTCTCCTTGTGCCTTTTGGCCTTTTTCTTTTTGTGCTGGACGTTAGCTAGCTGCTGCTCAGTGCAGTCAGGGGGATCAGTCCTTGGGGGCTTAGGGCCAGGTGCTGCGGGGCTCTGCTCCGCTCCCTCAAATTTGTGAACGTCAGAGGGGCAGCTGAACTTCTTTGTCAGAAAGGAGCCATTTTGACTCTCTGAAACATGGCTACTTGCCTGTTGAGACTCAGTTTTGGTGTGTAAACTAGACTTATTAGGAGTTAAGGCACTGTAGCTGCCTGGAGAATTCAGATGTTCTATGGAAAGGGGGTTCAGAGGCAAACTCTTATCCGATGTTCTTGGTTTTTTGTGAGCCTGACTTTCCAATTGATCAGAAGGCACGGGACGTTTCTGAACAAGAGAGACATTTTATCTTAACATTCATGCCAAACAAAAAGTTAAACACTAAGACCCAGCAGATCACTACCGATAAATTATTTAGCTACTACTTCTTTTTAATAAATACTTATTTAATTTGGGATTTTTAGTCATACAGATATTATTTAACAGATAAAACCATGACAGTAGACAGATTATAAAGTAATCAAAACACAAAACATTACAGCACCTCTGCTTCAAATTAGTTAGGAAAAAAAAGGAAAGTCATTTACCGCTGCAAGATTCTTGACAGGGCTGAGATTTGAGGGAGAATCCCCTGAGGTTTTGTGGAATGAAGGGTTTGACTGGAAATTCTTTGACTGGCTACTGTTGAGTGGCAACTTCCTGGAAAACAAGTTTGAGTTGGGTGGGTCAGTGTTCCATTTTCTAAATTGCTTGCCAGCCCCCATTAAACTGTATAGAAAGTGTAAATTGTTAATGAGGCATATGTTACGCATATACATGTACCGCTTACACAAACATGTGGGGTCAGAGATACTTTGGTCACTGTGCAACCTCAAGATCAAAGTTCTCATTACATCATCAACTAATACACTAAAAAGGCTGACTGTCAATTAGGCTGTGCTTGCACGCACGCACGCACACACACACACTTTCTGGTTGTGGTGTTGACGTGGGCCTCTAATGAGCAAGTACCAAAGTCAAGTATGCACAAGCACTACCCACTACAGTCTGTCCATGTTTAGCAGTCCCAGTAACATACCATCTACAGAGGGACAGAAAAGGCCTAAACCAGCTCCACTGGTGTAATTGTAGAGACAGAAAACAATGGTTCCAGATGATTTTCCCTTTGCAGAAACCCTAGCAATCTGCTTCCTACAGGTCCTTCCTCAAACATGAAGCCCCATTATTAAAAGGTTCTCCCTTATGACCGTATTTCTCACTTCAGTTGTAAAATAAAAGGAGACTTTTGTTTCTGAGGTAGTTTTTTACAAGGAGGAAACTTACTACTGAAAATAAGCTACACTGTCATCAAGGACGAGACTGATCAGTTATGTAAAAAAAAAATTTTTTATTAAATAACAGTGTAAATTGAGTTTTTATTACTATTTTAGAAAGGAATGCTAAGAAAGATGCAGGTTGTATCTGAATTCCTCTCACCCAGCATATTCTTTATTTAAGTCAACAGGAAGGTGCAGTTTCAGCATCAGTATCCCTTAGCAAGAACTTGCTAAGATCTAGTGTTAGACACAAATGAAAACTACTGTTACTTGCATTTCA
>JAOVYW010001226.1:0-16533 GCA_025775045.1 Hiodon tergisus | reverse complement strand
ACCTTCTACTGCTCAGTGAAGGACAGTGTATGTGTTCAGTACGGGACGAGTATGTCCTACACAACCTTCTACTGCTCGGTGTAATAAGTATTAGGGACCAATACAGGAATGTATTTAGCCCTTAAGTAACGGAACTGTAACTCTGCAGTATTACAATATGGTAGAAAATATAGAAGGAAAAAAACTATCAATGGCAAAATCTTCACAACTCTTATTGCTAAACCTGTTAAACAGATCCCAGCCACTGCCCATGAATGTAGAGATTTAGTGGAGGATTAATCCTTGTCAATGTGTTCATGGAACACAGCTGGGTCAGCACTTGTCGCTGGGGTCTCGGGATTATCAGCAAAAAGTTACACATTAATAATTTTGAATTTCCAAATGAGCAATATTGAGCCTATTTACCTTGACTTCTTGGGGGGCAAAGGACAGAAAATCAATACTATAACCACTGCATAAGTGGAGAGCCATGACTGGTGAAAAAAATGTGGATTTCTTCGCATGAAATAACGACATTAAACTAAACTGTTTTTAGATTAGAAAACATTTCAACATGAAAGTAAGTAGGAAAAATACTAAATAATAAATAATACTCATTACATTACTTTGTAATTTGATATTAAACGGTAAATATATAAAATCAACTCCCAGTCAAATAATGTTAGTCAATTATCTTATTTAATTGATTTAATAGTTAATTAATTTAAATATGAAAAAGGTAATGCCTCAATGAAGGAATTGAATTTTCATATAGGTGTTTTCATAGGTATTTAATAAATCCCGATTAGCACTTTATACTAGGTATACACGAAGCCTTGGTGACTTCCAACACGCGGTTAGCTGGTCCTCAACGCAATGTAGGCCTAATCAATCAACTATCAGTGCAATCGAGAACACATTATTTATTGTTGCCTGGCATTTGTCAGTCGTCATATCTAGACGGCTAACTGGAAAAGTAAGTCGGCCGGTGGAGGAACCTCGTCCATTCCTAAAATTGACTTTAATGTGCAAAAATGTCACGAAAAAATGGTAATTATCTTAACGCGTTCAGCCGTTTTTTAAATTCAAATTTGAACTGTGAACTCCTTTTAAACTGTAATTTAAACCTATAAAATACAGTTTAATGTATTTTTGGTGAGAATTGTTGAAGAATTTTAAATTAAATTAAATTAAAAATCTTAAACCTTAGAAAAAACTTTATCTTACAAATATTAATAACCCAAATGCACAATGAAGCTAACGAACTAACAACTGCGACTCTCGTATCAAAGTTTAAGTTAATGAATTTAGACGCAAAAAAAGTTAAACACCCCAGGACGTAAATGGTTTAACGCTTTCTTACAAATCGTTTAAAACGAAATGTTTACCTATTTAAAAAATACATTAAATAATTTCCCAAATACCTACCTACCGTCAGGCACAGTATAAAAAGCAAAATAAATTGTTTCAATCAAAGATTTATTTAAAAAAATCTAATAATACGTAAGGAAAACAACTTCACAGGTAGGGTTTACTTGGGCGAAGGACGCGGTTTATTTAACTTCTACAGATTCAAGTGGCATAGCCTTTCCTTACCAATACAAAATGATAAGCATGGGCTTTTTTTAAATGAAGCGTGGCACGATTGATGGTAAAAACGTAATGTTCATGGGCTTTAGTTACATCCCGTTCTTTATTAGCGTGACCAGAATTGAAAATAGAAACATTATAAACAGACAGCACATCGGTATGCCATCAGATTAAAAGACTGCAGATTTTTATGGAAAACATAATTTTGGAGATATTTAGGACATGTTGCCTGATACAGGAACAGTCTGGTTATTTTCATCACCATCCGAAGTTGATGTGTCACCAGAGCATCCTGTTAGGATACCCGTCTAAGATGCTCGAGACAACACTGGGATACAAAAATCATAAATAAAATAATTTTTAATAATAAACATTTTTATTTAATTCAAAGATCAACAATCTTTCACAAATTCGTTTATATTCTGAGAAATCCTTAGTGGTGTCGCAATGACTGGGCTAATGCTAAACTGTTTCCCCCTACAACGTGATTTAATAAATGCGCTGGGTTATTACAGATCCTAACATAATTTGTCCTTGGATTATTACTGTAAGGACACCTTATTTTTATAGTAATATAAAAAGCACATAGTTATACATGCATATCCGACCACGGACTGTAATGTGAGATGATGTCTCCGTGTTTTTATTGTTACGTATTATTAATAATACATTTTCTGGCACAATTTTCGAAATGCGTGAAAATGTATACTGAACTTTCCGCTTTCTTAGGCACAAACTGTGCCAGTTCCATCAACCAGCGACTTGTATCAAATCAAACTACCATTTGTTTTACAAACAGTTTATTATGAACAGTTTAAATGCTATGAGTTGAAATATTTGTTAAAATATCTCTATCATACACAGCAATATTTTTAAAGAAATTTCCAAATATTTTAATGCATACCCTTTGAGAACTTATCAAATTAATATAATCAAATGAAACAAGGCTTTGATCACCTCCACCGGCATAGATAACAGCTCATTATATATAATTGTATCACATTGACTGCTTTGATCAACAATGCCACTGAAAGGGCGGGCTGAATACACCCAAAAGGCGATTATTATTTAATCACTGCGAGAAAATCATTGCTTGCCTTTGTATCGACAACGTACTCGACTCACTTCGTTTAGCAGCTGGGTTTGTGTTGAAACACACGCTTAGGCCATTGCACACAGACAATGAAAAGTATTTATGTTCAGAGGCGTTGAGGACAGGTATAAATCACTCCGTGAGAACAAGAGCACTAGACTTCCGATTATCAAAATAGAGACAACTGGCGTCTCATAATCGGCACCAAACAAGGCTGTTTGTCATTTTGACAGTGCAATCTAAAATAGTATATTCTTCGATAATATTAACATTGATAATTAGACTGTAGTAACATGTGATATTAAAATGTAGAAAATGTACAGTGTGGGTTTAGAATAATTCACTGATTAAACTAGAAAAGAAATAAAGAAAATCCCAATAGCCTATTAAAACACTAGGAATTGGACGTCGGCTACGTAATAATGCGATACTGACACTTCGTGACATATATTTTACATACAAAAATCGAGAACACGAAACTGCAACAGTTTTGAACGCAATTTGGTGTTTATTAATTAAATGTTATCAGTGTTCAGCCTATAATAATGTAAAAACACTAAATTTTCATTTTGAACAGGGTATTTTATGAGGGATTTATGTCTAAAACAATAGGTTTAATTGAAAATATTATGTTCTATATAAAAAATGTAGTCCTTTTAATTTAATAAAGGATGAATCCTGATCATGTTTAACTGATGAACGCAGTCAATCAATTAATCAATTAATTTTTTTTTCCCATGTCACAAAGACGCTTTACATAGAGAGAAATACAATATGTCCCAGGCCTGACCCCCCAAAAGCATGCCAGTGGCAAAAGTGGCAAGGAAAAACTCCCTAGGCTGGCAGGAAGAAACCTTGAGAGGAACCCGGCTTAATGGGGGGAGCCCATCCTCCGCTGGCCGGCACTTAGGAGCTGAATTTGAATTTTTTTTTGTGTTTTATATTTTTCATAATATTTTAACCAGGCTTTTGGAGAGAGAGAAAAACGAAAATGGAACATATAACTGTTTATATTCTGATTCAACGTCAAGAAATTAGACTTAAAATTAATTCGATTAAACTTCAGATGCACTCAAAAAGCCTGTCAGTCGCTAGTTGTTTAGGACATTAATAAATTAATAGGATGCCCGTAATTATAATATATATATAAAAAATATATTGATATAAAAATAAGTGCTATTTGGCATATTTGGTCCCCCCAATGTTATAGACTTATATGCAGATTAAAAGATTCGGCCCAAACGTATTGCACTTTCTATTAATTGTAAATTCACTTCCGTATGAACCGCTTGAAGCCCAGTTGATAGCACGGGGCAGTGAAAATACTATCGAAACTCGTCGTTGTCTGTTAATAAACAATAAACGTTAATTCAAACAATTTTTTTTGTTTAAATAAATACTGCTTCCTTTCCTGTTATCATAGCAAAGAAACAGTTAAAACATTCAAAAGAAGACTGTAAGGAGTAGTAGCTACTAGTATGGAGAATGATTATTTAAGTACGTTATTGTACGTTATTTAAGGGGAGAGAGAGAGAGAGAGAGAGAGAGAGAGAGAGAGAGAGAGAGAGAGCGCAACAGAGAGCAGTAGAGTAGGAGAGCAAAAGAGCACTTGAAATTGGCAGCTGGGTATTTGGCAGCGTCGTACCTATTGTTGAGGCTTACGACTTCACCAAAATATTGAGTCCGATGTACCTCTTCTGTTTTTGTTGTTGGCAATTTTTAGGTTAAAAAAAAAATAACCAAGTAGGGAACAGCCGAGCAGATGCTTTATTGGTGTGGATGACATAGGTCAAGGAAAAAAAGTTTAAACATTTCGCTGGAATACAACTGGTATTTTATGCGCCACCGGGAACTCTGTCAAATAAAGATATTCTAATCACCGTGTTATCTACTTCGAATGCGCGCCTTCGGAACGTGGATATGTATCAAGGCATAACAATGGCAACAAACCATGGACCTCCATCTTACGAGCCTAGTTTTTTACACAATTCTGCTGCTACCTCTCCCGTCTACGTGCCAACTACACGAGTAGCACCCATGATTCCTGCCTTACCTTACCTTCAAACGCACGCGGCTTCTCAGCAAACCAGCCCGGTATCCAGTCACACTGCTTGGACCCAACCCGGCTCAGATTCGGTTCCAACTTATAACACCGGCAACGCACACCATTCTTCAATTTCGTCTCGGTTTACGTTTTCCCCCAGTCCCTCTCTGACGTCTGGAGTCGCCGCAGTCCGGGATTCGGCAACGTACACGAGTCCCCTGAACGTCTCCAGCAACACTAGGGAACACTACGGCGCGAGAGGACTTGGCGGATCTTATCACAACCCATATCCAGCGTATGTGAGTCCAAACATGGGAGGCACCTGGTCCACCTCCCCATTTGACAGCTCAGTCCTGCACAACCTACAGTCCGGGGGACATGCGGGGGCTTCCAGGCACCCCAACATAGGTGAGAATTTGTGTCTAACAGTTAACTTTTAAAAAGTTGATTCAGCGAATAATTGGGTCACAACCGAAAATAGTTCTGTAAGTTTATGCGGTTCAATTCAAAATTCCTTCAGGGAATAATAATGTATGGAATAATAATAATGACTTCACAATAAGAGTAATAATAGTAGTAATAATAATAATTATTATTATATAATAATATAATGAATATAATTATAATATTAACAATAATAATAATAATAATCATTATTATTATTAAGCTACTCATTTCTTTTCGCTATGTTAATGGCAGTTTGCCTAGAAATCGTTCAATTTGATTCATTCAGAGGGGTTATTTTCGCTGATAAGTAGGCCTATAATGAAATTAATCGATTCGCACTACGTAAAGTTATTCATCTTTATATAACATAAGATAGCTTTATATATTAATTTTATTGGAGGCCTAAAATAACTGTAATTGTAGACCTATTATACCCATGGCAAACTAAACTATCATTTAGAGTTATCTCGAAAATAATTTTAAAACACCTTGAATTGAATTGCAGATTTCTTCAACTAAAACAATTTCAATATATGTTAATATGTCTATTAAACACATAATAAGATAACATTTTCTGCACTAAACATGATAGGGCTTTAAAATGATTGAACTACCCGAACTAATTAAACACTGCATATAACTCAATTTTTTTTAATGGTATTGTCGTTTTTAACTTTCCGTCCAACGTGGCAGCCATCTGAAGTAAATTTTAATGGTCAGCTGCTGTACAACAATATTGACAATTTTGTACCCTTTTTGGAAAAACTTAAGGATGTGAGAAATCTAAATAGATTTTTATTCAACTGACACATTGTGCATTCTGAGGCGGTTGCAATTAACGCAAACCAGCGATTAGGACATTATCAAATTAGTAATATTTGCATGTTCTAAACGGTTAAGCATAAATCACGACGCGGTAAAAAAAATTGTGCCCGTAAGTGTTACATGCTAATTCTTTCCCGAAAGGCAGTAAATTAAATATGCATTTAGCAGAACAATAACAACGGAGAAAGTAAATAATTCCTCCCCGTTCCTTGTTTGAAAACTGAATATTTCTCAGTATTCACATTTATTTCCGTATATGCCGAAAAAACCCACAATGTTCTTCACAGCTTAAAGTAAATTTATGCTACTTAAAACACGTTTTCACTCGTCTGCACTTCTTATAAATAGCGAAGTCTCTATTTGGACAAGTCAGAATTATTATCATTGTATGGAGGAGAAGCACATTTTAACCATGTGAACCAGGTAAGGTATTATTCATATTATTATTGTAAATTTGCTAATCATTTTATTAGGGAGGCATTTCCATGTGGTGGGGTAGGCCTATATACTTTTATTTGACAGCTTTAAAGCACTGTTTTGCGAAACCAAAAAAAAAAAAATTGTTTATTGTCATTATTATAGCTAAGCCTTTTTTCCGTAAAAACACATACGCATATGCAGCAAAAATAATACAAATTGTATATTAAAGAATATGCAACTAATTGTGATAAGATAGATATACTTTTCCCACGGTCCCATATACATTTCAAACAACGCTGGGTAATTTGAAATGTATGCTTTAATAGGTCTAGAGAAGTTTTCTTTGACTATTTCCTATACAGACAATATATTTATCCTGGGACTTTTATTTTAGGCACGCGGTGCTATAATGATTTCAGTTCCTAGTCGGGGGAAAACATTTTATGTAATCTTTATCCACATTGTTTGAATTCTAGACGATTTTAAAGAAAATCTATGCGCGTACTATCTCAAAAGACCAATTTATAAAACAATATAAAACTATATTTCATTCTTTGATTCCACGACGATAATTCGAGAACACATTTATAATATAATGATATGGACTGAGGCTATGGTTCAATTTAAGCGCCATGACATTTATCCTTATATAAGAAGAATTGAAGAAAGTTTAATGACATTTTTAATATTCCAAGCCCCAGAGGTGGGGAATACTTATTAGTAAAATGTGTGTAAACAACGCCAAGAAACGGTTAAATTCGTTTTAAAAAGAAAAAACACTCGGCTTGACGTTTTGAATTAATTGAGGCCTTGGTTTCTATGAGCATTACAAATCAGAAAGTTTTTACATCGGTTGCAAATACTACACTACTGCTACGTTTCGGATTACTACTAAGATATATTTTTTTACTATAAGGGTTTTTAGATATGGTAGGTGCACCACACAAACTTATCTGGAAGGTTTTTTCAGCAAAATATCACTCCAGTTTGTTGAGCAACAGAGGTTCAGGGACACGTGTGATCTTTGATTAATGATATATTAACGGGATGTCATCCAAGCATTCTCCTATCAGGAATAAAAATATTTCCAAAACGAATGGCAATGTTGTCCGAACTGCGCTATAAGCCTATTGGTCACAAGATACTAAAAGCGTTTCATTACACAGCACGATATCGCAAAATGAATGAAGTTCATAGACAACTAGCGTTTTATTAAGCCTGTTTTAGAGCTGGGATTAAATCAAACCTTTGACAACCCGTTAATCGCATTTAATAAAATTGTATTTGATTGCATTTTATTTTTTGTAAGTTGGCCTGCCTCATTGCTTCTACTGATAAAACCGAAACGCTATTAGATACATATATTATCTGGTTGCCAAAGTTTTGGTCGAGGAAGTATAATGCTTGAAATGGTGGACGTTGATTGGTTCTTTGGTAGACTGAATTAGAGGAGTAAGTGGGTCGATACATACTCTGGACGGGCACTTTTACATTAAAATTTTTGAAATGCAGCAGCTTTGATTTTACTGGTGAAAGATATGTTTAACTATTTTCTCTGTTTGAAGCGTCAGATATAAGCCAGGATCACATTATTTCCAATATGTAGCCCACTTCTACCCTACATGCTTATTTAAAAGATAGATAAGGTTTAACCCTACATCATTGGCTACTTACACTCACTGGCCACTTTATTAGGTACACCTTGCTATTACTGGGTTGGACCCCCTTTTGCCTTCAGAATTGCCTAAAATCTTTGTGGCATAGATTCAGCAAGGTGCTGGAAACATTTCTCAGAGATTTTGGTCCATATTGGCATGAAAGCATCAGACAGTTGCTGCAGATTTGTCGGCTGCACATCCATGATGCAAATATCCTGTTCCACCACATCCCAAAAGGTGCTCTATTGGATTGAGATCTGGTGACTGTAGAGGCCATTTGAGTACAGTGAACTCATTGTCATGTTCAAGAAACCAGTTTGAGATGATGTGAGCTTTGTGACATAGCACGCTATCCTGGTGGAAGTAGCCATTAGAAAATGAATACACTGTGGTCATAAAGGGATGGACATGGTCAGCAACAATACTCAGGTAGACTGTGGCGTTTAAACGATGCTCAGCTGGTACTAAGGGGCCTAAAGTGTGCCAATAAAATATGCCCCACACCATTACACCTCCACCGCCACCCTGAACCATTGATACAAGGCAGGATGGCTCCATGCTTTAATGTTGTTTACGCCAAATTCTGAACCTACCATCTGAATGTCGCAGTGGAAATCGAGACTCGAGACCAAGAAACGTTTTTCTAATCTTCTGTTGTCCAATTTTGGTGAGCCCGTGCGAATTGTAGCCTCAGTTTCCTGTTCTTAGCTGACAGGAGTGACACCCAGTGTGGTCTTCTGCTGCTGTAAGCCCATCTGCTTCAAGGTGCGACATATTGTGGATTCAGAGATGCTCTTTTGCATACCTCGATTGTAACGAGTGGTTATTTGAGTTACTGTTGCCTTTCTATCCACTTGAAACAGTCTGTCTCCTCTGACCTCTGCCATCAACAAGGCCTTTTCGCCCAGAGAACTCACTGGAAATTTTATTTTTTTCGGGCCATTCTCTGTAAACCATAGAGTTGGTTGTGCGTGAAAATCCCAGTAGATCAGCAGTTTCTGAAATACTCAAACCAGCCCGTCTGGTACCAACAACCATGCCACATTCAAAGTCACTTAAATCACCTTTCTTCCCCATTCTGATGCTTGGTTTGAACTTCAGCAGATCGTTTTGACCATGTCTACATGCCTAAATCCATTGAGTTGCTGCCACGTAATTGGCTGATTAGATATTTGCGTTAACGAGCAATTGAAGAGGTGTACCTAATAAAGTGCCCGGTGAGTGTATAAACGCATATATGCAGAGATGTTGAAAGACAGCAGTCTTTCGTATTGACATTTAATTGGTATTATTGAATTTTTGTTGTTGCATAAATTTCTTTAATCCAGATGTTAGCTGATTCTGGTGCGATGATAATGATACTTTGTTACTCCGTTCACAGTTAAGTATTGCCCGCAAACACACACATTTCATGATGATCCGATACGGGTGCCGTGTCATTGGACGATGCTGCTAATTTTCCTTTCGGCGCTTCCCGTTTTGTTACGTAAGACTTCGCGGAATGGCAGTCTATTCTATCGGACCGTAGTGCAGATTGCTAACAATGTCCTCTCTCCGTGGTGCTGAAACTCATTAGCCTCTTCCGACAAAAAAGATGACATCCGTTATCCAGGCATCGTGAAGCTTTGATTTCCACCAAGGTCTTAGCTTTTCTTTTCTTATTACTGTTTCGACGAGACTAAAAACAGCTCCACAGCATTCATGCCTTCCTAAATTCTTTAGTGGCCACAGGCAAGGGGCTAATCACATTTTTATAACATGAGTTCATAAAAAATAAAAACAATACGGATTTTAATGAAGAAAGGAATTGATGCTGACGATTGGTGGCGCTGATCAAGTGTATTGTGAGGATTGTTAGTGGAACAAATTCCCATAGTCCCCTGGGCCTGATAACCCCTGTAACATAATCAAGGGTGAATCTTCTTTAAGTGTTAATTATTGGAATTTTCTGATTTAGAAGATTAACAAGTATCATCAGTTAAATATTGGTGTTCTTCTGGAATCCACCATTATGGTCCTGGTCCTGTTTTACCATGCATTAAATAGTCTAAAAACTATTAAAGTCTGGCATCTTGTTGTCACAGTAGTTTTTCTATGTTGTTGTTGCATTGAATTCCTTTCATTCCGGTGTAGAACATTTCACTGTCTCCAGTGTACTGATAAGCAGGTTTCAGGAATACCGGGATTGGCAGAAGATTACCCTGTTTAACATCCTGTTTGTGAGGCCGTGGAGTAAATTGCTGGGTTCAACATAGTTCTTACATTAACCTTTGTTGAAATTCTGTCCCTTAACATACTGGATACCAGATACGTAAAATTGGTATCTCTAAAGCAGATGGTGGTTCTACTTTATCTCCAAAATAAACATAACTAACCTGATCTTAAATTAAACGGTAAGATTGCAGTGTATATCATATACAAACTGCTTGTGTTGAAAGAATTACATTTACATTTACACATATTGTCTAGAAACCTTGGTTCTCATTCTTTATTGCCCCCCCCCCCCCCTTGCTGGTTCCATCTTCCATCTCCAAGACTGATGACTGTAACTCTTGTCGTCAACCCTGATAAAAGTCACGGTCTTGCTCTGATATTGCTGCTCGGGCATTCCTTAATGCAACTCAGCAGAATGAGCAGAAGACACGCCTGTCTGTCTGATATCTGATGCCTGTGCCAGAACTGGGCTTCCACCCTGCCGACGTGATTTCCACCGCTGCTTCATTAGCTTTCCTATCTAAGGCCACTGAGTAGATCAATAAGATTAGTTGTGTTTGTTCAAGATCTTGCATTATAAGTGATTTTAAACTGTCACTATGCTTACAGTTCTATATGCAAGAATAACCACGTATCTCTTCATTCAGGATTGCTGTTTATTAAGTGGGATGGAAGTAGTTATAACAAAATCCATAGGTATAGGAGGAACACAAAGACCGAATGGTTTTGAAAATCATTCAGCTGTTTAAATTAGTCCGATTTTGGACGTGACAAATAAATGTCTTTCTCCCACTCCATGTAATGTTCTGTTTGAAGAGCTTTGCAGAAGCATAGCTAAAGCTAAAATAAAATAAAGAAAGGGGCATCCGTTCCTGTGTCAGTTACTAACAAAATGACGAGCATTATTTTGTATGGACAGATCCGTGTATTTTCAATGGTGACCCAAAGAGGTAAAATAATTAACCCAGGCGAATACAGTCAAACAGACAAACATCGCCATCTCTTGGTAGGAAAGGGAGCCGCTCACAGTTGAACTGAATCACCTTCTTCGGTTCTCCATGCACGTGTTCTTGTCATCTCTGTCAGGCTGAGTTTGTGTTAGGTAGTATGTACTAGAATATTACTAACTATAACTAGAATAAGACAAAGTTTGTTCACTTCACATTTGTTCATGCGTAAAGGGCTTCTATATTTTGATCTGTCCATGTGGCGGGTTCTCTATGGAATCCAAACTAATTCAATTTCGCTCATTTATCTCTCTGCTTTGTGAATATGTTCAGCATCAAATTAATTATTTTTAATTAGCAATTTATTAAATTTTTGCAGAACCTAGCAGTTAATCACTGAAGTTTAAACCTAGGGGATGTAATCTGGATTAGCATCCTATTTTATGGTTTAACCCATTGCGTTTCTGTTTCTCAGAGATGTTTGATGACTTTGCGGAGGGGCGTGAGTGTGTAAACTGCGGGGCCATGTCCACGCCTCTTTGGCGGCGGGACGGGACTGGACACTACCTGTGCAACGCCTGCGGTCTCTACCACAAGATGAACGGCATAAACCGGCCTCTCATCAAACCCCAGCGACGCCTGGTAAGCATGAGCGGACAGCTGGTGGTGTAGGCACGGGCAGATTGGGTGTAAACAATGGCTCAAGTGAGAGCAGGGAGCATTAGGTTTGGGACATTCTATGTCTTATCCAATTATTTTGCAATTTACATTATTCAGGCTTATGAAATTAAATTAAATAACGTAAAACCAACTAAGAACGAGGCCAATAAAAACTATCCATAGCATAATATTAGCTATGAATATTATAAATTTTCTTCTAGGAAATGAGTCTCCATTCTGACTGTGTTTCTCCCGTGGTTTCCCCCCAGAGTGCCTCCCGGAGAGTGGGTCTGTCCTGCACTAACTGCCACACCACCACCACCACGCTTTGGCGACGTAATGCGGAGGGAGAGCCAGTCTGCAATGCCTGCGGTCTGTACATGAAATTACATGGGGTAAGAGAGAGAGCCTCTTTAGTCTTCCAGCAATTACACTCACTTGGAGGAGCATGTGTGATGACATTTTTGTATATGGAAAGTATTTCCTGTTTGCAACTTATTCTTGATGTCATATTCATGTTGTATCTCAGAAAAATTGAAATTAGTATAAAAATATGGTGTTTTTTGTTTGTATGTCTGTAGGAAAATGTATTAAGATGTTACCTTTTTATTATATTTATTAATAGTTTCTTATCCTTTCAATATAACATGAATCAAATTATTATATAAAATATTATTTTTTAATATGGGTAAAGTTATCAAATACTAAATATATATTAGAAATACAGTGCAGTCTTGATCTCATCCACCCAGGATGATTAAACGCACGGTTATGATTTGGCAACGTTTATTATTTAATTCTTATTTTGGGGGCTTCAAATACTACTTTAAACAACACAAACATCGGATGCAGTAGAAATTTACCTTTTCTACAATAAAATACAAAAACGTGTGAGCGTTCTGCTTACTCTGCTGTAGAAAAATGCTGCTCTTGAAAACATTTGAGTGTCGTAAGATCCAATAAGTGAAAAACTGAAAATGACTTTCTTTTCCCCAAAATTACTGCAATGCAGCTGCTAAATTGCAGTATTTTGTCTTTATGTTGCACATTTTGAATTAAAATAAATTTCTTAAAATGTTGTGATTTTTTATTGTATTATTGTACTTTATTTTAGTGACATATTAAATGTGTTGTGAGCCAAAAATTTAAAGTAAAACAGCAATCCTTAATTACTAAAACCGTATTTAAACAACGCTAGTACAGTGAGGTTTCCCTTCCATGGTTTATCGATATAACAACAGCATCATGTTAGAGATTCAACACATTTGGGGAATAGGTTTGGCAAACAGCACTCACAAAAGTAAGGTAAACAAGAAGTGATACTGGGAACATTATTAACAGGCAGACCTGATCCCTGTTTGAACTAAGGTTCCTCGACCCCTGGCTATGAAGAAGGAGGGGATTCAGACCCGCAAACGCAAGCCAAAAAACCTCAAGTGCAAAACTGGTGAGACAATCTTCCAGCCTGTGGCCCTCTTTGGGGGTCTTCTGTGCCCTTTCTGTCATCTGCTGAGAGAGAAGGAGTTGGGTCACGCTGTGTCCACTCTTGGTTGACAGGGACCCCCAGCACCGATGGCCACACCCCCGGCAGCCAGCCCAACTCCAGCAGCAGCACAGAGGAGCCACGGCCAGTCAAGACGGAGCCCGAGAACACGCCCCTCTACGTGCACCACGGAGCACTGCCACCGGTGAGTCAGGGCCTCTGTTGGCATGGTTACCAGAACGTTGCCGCTTCAGAATCAAAGCCGTACTGCTGCAACCTTGAAGACACTTCCCCCAGCTGTATGAAAAGTTATGTTAGCGTCGTTAGCAAGCCACGTTAGCATCCCTGAATTAGGATATCCACAACTTAATGTAATGTATATCTTGTATCCAGAAGTAATACAGGAAGAGCTGGGACAGGGGAAAATGGGTGTCACAAACTAGAGTAGGCTTAGTCAGATGCAATTAAACTCTAATCCATCTGCACCCTCAGGTTCCGCCCATGGCAGGATACAGGAGTGTCCACAATGACAATACTCCCCTCAAGCTCTCTCCTGGGGGGCACCACGGGCCTTCCAGCTCCAAGAGTGAGCCCTGGAACAGTCTGATTCTTGCCTAAAGTAGCTAGTGAGTCCTTGGATCTCCCCAGCCCTGGCCCTGCTCCACTCTGGCCTGGCCCAGCACAGGGGCAGGGGTGCAGAACCACATGTTGTGGTGGTGTTATGGTCCAAGTCCATAACCTTGGCCTTCTGGTTTTTTGGACCAGCTCACGGACAACACCTGGTATTGAGAGGTGTCTGCGCACCATTCTTTTTCTTCTTTACTTTTCTGTGCTTTTCTCCTTTGGGATCCTTACTAAACCGCTATCTCAATATTCTAGTTGCTAGTCCAATTTTTTTATTTAATAATTTAAAAAATAAGGACTGTGAAAATTCCCTGTCTCGTGCAATCCGTAGACTGCATTTTCCACTGTATTGACTCCTCGCAGTTACTGTGGAACCCAGCACACAAACTACAGACAACCGATCCTGGGCCCCGTGCTGTTACAGAGGAGACAGCACATTGAGTCCACTCCTAGGACAAAATACGGGTCGGAGTACACCGTTAACAGTTGTCTACCATAGTAAATCCAAAAAGCTAGTCTGCCCAGCCCGTAGACTTGTTGTTCAAATTGTGACAAAATCACTCCTTGAAAAACGGAGAAACTTTATAATTGTAGATATAACTTGATCACTCCATTTGGCTCTCTATGTTCATACTTTTAACATTTAGCCAGATGTGTTTAGAAAAATGTGGTTTAGTATTGTCCTACATGGAGGTTCCATACATTGTGACAAAGCTAATTTTTCACAAACTTGCCGTCATACCAGCGCTCACTAACACAACAAAACTTATACTGACATTCATGTAAAGTAAGCGTCTCAGAATGTATAGTGCCTTACCCACAGTGCCCTGTAGGTCTGCGTGTAACGCAGATGAAGAGAGCCACAGAAGACTCCGTGGGCTTATAGCAGTCATTTAAACTTTATTAAATTTTTATAGCCTTTGTGCCAGTATTGTCTCAGTTCCATATCTGGAGTGGATTTTTTCTAGTATTTATTCTAATTAAGAATTAAGACTTTTTCTTTTAATTATTTTGTAATTTGTTTATGTTAGACCTCAGTACCTATCTCAGCTAATTTTAAAGCATTCTATAAAAGTAATAGACATGTCATTACCTTGGAATTGAGTATTTTTTATTTACTTAAGACTAGAAGAGATTTCTTAAATTTTTATTGACAGAATATTGTCTAATACAATGAGAAATAAGTATATGAACATACATTTACGTAAAGAAATGTCACTCCATTATAAATTCATGTATTGCTTTATTATACTCTCACAAACACCCAGTTGTAAGTTTTGGATGCGCAATAGTGTTGTCTTTCCATTGTGTGTACCAACCTAAGCAGGTAATAAAGTAAAGCCAAAGTGTTGTTAAGTAAATTTGCCAGCTTTTGCCCCATCATCACCAAGCTGCCCTAGGGCACTGGCGGGACGCCTGATGGGTTCTCTGGGGCTGGTGGGGTGACGTGGCCACCTGAGGGCCACTGAGAACATTGGTCCCCTGTGGATCCTTATCAACCTTAATACCAAGATGATTGTAAATACAGATGTATGTGTGAGTAATTTGTACAATGTGTGAACTAGGGGCAAACTATTTGAGCCTCAAGGGGTTGCACACTTAGAAAAGGCCCATTATTTGATAAATTGTTTAAATAAAGAAAGTGCTAAAAAAAAAAGTAGAACATACTAACCTCTGTTGAGCGTGGTTGCAAGATTTCACACTGACACCACCAGCCATAAAAAAACTACAAAAGGCTATACGGGTGCTACTGAGGATTATACTGAGGATAGTTAGACGAAGGTCCCTGATCAGGTGCAGCTAGCTAAAAAATAGCTCAAAAGGAAACGATCGTAGCTGTTTCAATGAGAATGGCAAGTTTCGATAGAATGTTGAGAAAATTTATTTTTAAATGTTGAAGTGCTATTGAAGGAATGTGCTATGATAGGATATACGAGTTCTTTCGTTTCCCCCAGATATAATCTCGCATTGATCCTAAATTAACCAGTCAGTTGTAATATTAGTACAAGTATGTGTCATCTTCCTGACAGGGAACTTTTACATAGCATTGAATTCTGTAGAGATGAATGAATGAATGAATTTTATTGATAACACGTCCTCTATTCAAAAACCCTCCATCTGTAACGCTTGTCTGTACAGCCAAGGATATAGAGGACCGAAGTCCAGGAAAAAGGCACTGTCACAGATGGTAGGTCAAACGGTCGGGCATATAAACAGTCAGGGGCGAATCCAGGAGTAAAAAAACCAAGAGTAATCATCAATCATCATCATCATCATCATCATTGGCGGTGGCAACTATAAACAACACTTCTCACTGGATAGGAGAGACAAAGGGGTATAAATGGAAATTAGAGGGAGGCAGGTAACAGGGCTGGGGAGTGCTGGTCGAATGGGAATAGAGAGCAAGTGCACATGGTGTTGAGGAGTGTTCACTGAATAATTACTAAAGGTGCTATGGAACGTCTGATACCGGGTTTAGTATTTGGGTATACCTGGTGATGAGTGGAGTCCTACATAACCAGTGCTACCAAATAAGGAGAAGCCTTTAC